>OZ010793.1:92037280-92100581 GCA_963932465.1 Maratus speciosus | reverse complement strand
TTTATACAAAGATTCCGGAGCAGTTTTTGTTTCGTCTATATCTTAAAAAATGGCTGAGTTATAGCATTTTGAATTTCTAGCGTGGCTGACATTTTGAAACGTCCTGAAATTTGTCACGCGATAAAAGGCGTATTTATGAACCGATTTGGATGTAATTCAGTGTGTATATAGTACATACCAATATCTCGACCGAGTTCGTTGGCCAGCTTCATCCGCCATTTTGTTTCAAAATGGCGGCCATTTAAATTTTTTTTTTAAATTTAAAATTTGAAATGTGGTACCAAAAAATTGAAAATGGAAAAATATTTTTTCTTATGTATTTGACCTTTATACAAAGATTCCGGAGCAGTTTTTGTTTCGTCTATATCTTAAAAAATGGCTGAGTTATAGCATTTTGAATTTCTAGCGTGGCTGACATTTTGAAACGTCCTGAATTTTGTCACGCGATAAAAGGCGTATTTATGAACCGATTTGGATGTAACTTCGTTTATACATAGTACATACCAATGTCTCGACCGGGTTCGTTGGTCAGCTTCATCCGCCATCTTGTTTAAAAATGGTGGCCATTTAAATTTTTAAAAAAACTTTAAATTTGAAATGTGGTACCAAAAAATTAAAAATTGAAAAAATATTTTCTTCTTATGTGTTTGACCTTGATAAAAAGATTCGGGAGCAGTTTTTGTTTCGTCTATATCTTAAGAAATGGCTGAGTTATAGCATTTTGAATTTCTAGCGTGGCTGACATTTTGAAACGTCCTGATTTTTCTCACGTAATAATAGGCGTATTTATGAACCGACTTGGATGTACCTTGGTGTGTACATAGTACATACAAATATCTCGACCGAGTTCGTTGGCCGGCTTCATCCGCCATCTTGTTTCAAAATGGCGGCCATTTAAAAAAAATTAAAAAATAAAAAAATTTAAATGAGATACCAAAAAATTGGAAAGTGAAAAAATTTTTTTTGTATGTGTTTGACCTTAATACAAAGATTCCGGAACAGTTTTTCTTTTGTCTATATCTAAAAAAAATGGCTGAGTAATAGCATTTTCAATTTCTCTTGTGGCTGACATTTTAAAACGACCTGATTTTTGTCACGCGATAACAGGCGTAATTATGAACCTATTTGGATGTAACTTGGTCTGTACATAGTACATACCAATGTCTCGACCGAGTTCGTTGGCCAGCTTCATTCGCCATCTTGTTTCAAAAGGGTTGCCATTTAAAAAAAATTAAATTTGAAATTCAAAATGAGGTATTAAACAATTGGAAAATGAAAAAGATTTTTTTATGTGTTTGGCCTTGATACAAAGATTCCGGAGCAGTTTTTGTTTCTGAAAATTTGTTCTTTTGTTTATATCTTAAAAAATGGTTGATTTATAGCACTTTGAATTTCTAGCATGGCTAACATTTTGAAACTATCTTGTATTTGTCGCGCGATAACACACGTATTCGCCTATTTCGATGTAAGAAGGCATGTGGATAGTATACATCAACACCTCGACCAAGTTCGCTGGCCAGATTCATCAGCCATCTTGATTCAAAATGGCGACCATTAAATTAAAAAAAATATATATATATTTAAAGTGAGGTGCAAAAAAATTAGAAATTGAAAAAGGTTTCTTTCTTAAGCATTTGACCTTGATATAAGGATTCAGGAGCATTTTTTGTTTGTCTTTACCTTAAAAAATGGCTCAGATATAGCAGTTTCAATTTCTATTGTGGGTGACATTTTGAAAAATCTGATTTTTTGCATGCGACAGCACTCCTATATATTAACCGATTCCGATGTGAGTGAGCATGTGCACAGCAATTACTAAGGTCTTGACCAAGTTCACTGCTTAGCCTCATCCACCATGTTGTCTTAAAATGAGAGGCACTTTAAGAAATTGCCGAATTTGGCAGCCAAATATATGTTACTTTAAAGAAAAGCAGCTTGGATAAAGCTGACTAATTTCGCGAAATTCTCATTCATTATATTGATAAAAATTAGTATTGAATCTCATATATTCGGTTTCCACTAAATTGAGCTTCGTGTGTTTGAATGATATAATTTGGCTTTTTTTAAATAAGGATTATGAAAGCTACCTCTTCCTCCCGGCACTGGCCGGAAGGACTTTTGAATTTCTAGCGTGGCTGACATTTTGAAACGTCCTGAATTTTGTCACGCGATAAAAGGCGTATTTATGAACCAATTTTGATGTAACTTCGTTTATGCATAGTACATACCAATGTCTCGACCGAGTTCGTTGGCCAGCTTCATCCGCCATCTTGTTTTAAAATGGCGGCCATTTAAATTTTTAAGAAAAATTTTAATTTGAAATGTGGTACCAAAAAATTGAAAATTGAAAAAATATTTTTTTTCTTATGTGTTTGACCTTGATAAAAAGATTCGGGAGCAGTTTTTATTTCGTCTATATCTTAAAAAATTGCTGAGTTATAGCATTTTGAATTTCTAGCGTGTCTGACATTTTGAAACGTCCTGATTTTTGTCACGTGATAACAGACGTATTTATGAACCGATTTGGATGTACCTTGTGTGTACATAGTACATACAAATATCTCGACCGAGTTCGTTGGCCAGCTTCATCCGCCATCTTGTTTCAAAATGGCGGCCATTTAAAAAATTTTAAAAATTTTAAATGAGATACCAAAAAATTGGAAAATGAAAAAGATTTCTTTCGTATGTGTTTGACCTTAATACAAAGATTCCGGAATAGGTTTTGTTTCGTCTATATCTAAAAAAATGGCTGAGTTATAGCATTTTGAATTTCTATTGTGGCTGACATTTTAAAACGACCTGATATTTGTCACGCGATAACAGGCGTATTTATGAACTGATTTGGATGTAACTTGGTCTGTACATAGTACATACCAATGTATCGACCGAGTTCGTTGGCCAGCTTCATTCGCCATCTTGTTTCTAAAGGTTTGCCATTTTAAAAAAAATCAATTTAAAATTTAAAATGAGGTATTAAAAAATTGGAAAATGAAAAAGATTTTTTTTTATGTGTTTGGCCTTGAAACAAAGATTCTGGAGCAGCTTTTGTTTCTGAAAATTTGTTCTTTTGTTTATATCTTAAAAAATGGTTGAATTAAATCACTTTGAATTTCTAGCATGGCTAACACTTTGAAACGATCTTGTATTTGTCACGCGATAACACACGTATTCGCCTATTTCTATGGAAGAAGGCATGTGGATAGTATACATCAATATCTCGACCAAGTTCGCTGGCCAGCTTCATCAGCCATCTTGCTTCAAAATGGCGGCCATTAAATTAAAAAAATATATATATTTAAAGTGAAGTGCAAAAAAATTAGAAATTGAAAAAGGTTTCTTTCTTAAGTATTTGACCTTGATATAAGGATTCAGGAGCATGTTTTGTTTTTCTTTATCTTAAAAAATTTCTCAGATATAGCAGTTTCAATTTCTAATGTGGGTGACATTTTGATAAATCTGATTTTTTGCCTGCGACAGCACTCGTATATATCAACCGATTCCGATGTGAGTGAGCATGTGCACAGCAATTACTAAGGTCTCGACCAAGTTCACTGGTTAGCCTCATCCACCATGTTGTCTTAAAATGGCAGGCACTTTAAGAAATCGCCGAATTTGGCAGCCAAATATAAGTTACTTTAAATAAAAGCAGCTTGGATAAAGCTGACTAATTTCGCGAAATTCTCATTCATAATGATTTAGTATTGAATCTCCTATATTCGGCTTCCACTAAATTGAGCTTCGTGTGTTTGAATAATATAAGTTGGCTTTTTTAAAATAAGGAATATGAAAGCTACCTCTTCCTCCCGGCACTGGCCGGAAGGACTTTTTAGATTCATCTAGTGCGGTCGCTTTTCTTGGCCGTCGAGAAGAGAAGGGGGCGAGCAAGCCTCCGCTTGACTTGTGAAGTTTTAATGTTCTGTGGGGGTTTTTTGTGTGTGTGCTGTGCTGTGCTGTCTTAACGTGAAATAAAATGTAAAAGAAAGGAACGCAATTTCTCTTTATTTAATTTTAAGTATAGTTCTCGTATGTTTTTATTTGACGTTACAGTACATTTTTTTCCCTATTCGATGGTGTAAAAATTTTAAATGTACGATGTTTAGAAGTTAAAAAAAGGCCGTAAAATATAAATTTAATCGTCTGGTGTTGACACTGTCAAAATGACGTCAGCGTTACGGACGGACAGTTTGTCTTTTATAATATAGATATAATATAGAAGTTTTTAAAAGTTAGATTTCCTGAATCTTTGGGAGAGATTAGAAATATACATATAATTTAACGTTATTAAATTGTGCATTTCAATATGTTAAATTTTGTGTGATGTGAGGTAAAAATTAAAATGTCTTCAAAAAGTGAACTTGGGGACCCTGGTCTGAAGTTTAATCTCTAAATGACTAGTTTAATCTCTAGGCGAAAATTCAAAATTATGATAATAGCATTTGTACGATTTATAGACATAGTCCTTTTTTTTTTTTGCTAGATGGTAAGTTAAAAACCAGGGCTGCGGAGTCGGTGGGGAAAATGGACGACTCCGACTCCGGGAATTTTAACAGATCCGACTCCGACTCTTTCGCTCAAAAATGGGCCTGACTCCATGACTCCGAAGCCCTGGTAAAAACACACAAATATAATTTCGAGAGCACTTTGTTAGCAGCTCTTATCATCAGATGATTCGTAATAGAGAGGAGATCCCAACAATGGTAAACTAATAGTCGGATGTGCCAATCTCAAAACTTTCTTCTATTTCATGCACGTTAATACTTCAAAATTCGCTATCACAATGCCAAAATTAAATGACAATTTATGCCCATCATGAAGATTCTAATGGTATGGTTTCGTTGAATTCTATGCATTTTAAAATGAGATATAAACATCGCATTTTATGAACAAATCATTTGGCACCCACTCTCTTAGATGTATGTCTGCAACCAAAATTCCCAACCCAAAGCGTATAAAATCAACACCTGTTGAGCAGTATACACCCATGTCAAATAAAGATATATTTACGTGAAAGTGTAACGGAATATGAAGTTTGGTAAATGCGTGCAATAGTTTTTAAGATATAGCTTTCTCCAAAAACGTGAAAAATGCAGCATGGCAGCGCCACCTGTTGTGTGATTCACACTAAAACTTAGTTACCACCAATTTATGTCAAGATCTAACAGAATGTGACGTTTGATGAAATTCCATGTATTAGTTCTTGAGATAGGACTATCGCAAAAATCATATAAATCCTAAAGAAAATACAGCATAGTAGCGCCATCTGTTGGACGCTTTACACCAAAACCTAATCAGCAACAACTTATTAAGCACCAGACCTTTTTCACTAATAACAAATTAATTTCATAACCGTCATCAATGTATTGAAGACGGTGCGCTAAATGCTACTAGTCTGAAATTAGTTTACAATTTCTAGGGCTTTAGTCCCTTCGGGACGAGCATCTTTTACAGAATTTTTAATCTTTAATCACCGGTTTTTTAAAACAGAACTTTTTGTCTAATTGAATCGGGAAAATGCTCCGATTAAATAAGCAAAATTTACAATAAAAATTTATTGGTGAGAATAATCTCCGATTCTGAGCACCTTACACGGTACGAATACCGGTCGGTCGTTCCCAAGGGGTTAAACGTTGTTTTATCTGCCTATATTGTAAGACGCCAAATATCTTAATTTTCATTAATTTTGAAGGATAAAATACTGCCTGCGTTGAATACATCCATGCTGTGTTAATTACATTCTGCTACTGAGGATGAGAGTTACTAATTAAATTGCTAATTAATTTCGAAACTATCTTCTTCCTATAGTTTTTTACCACCATCTGGAAAAAGAAAGACGATCTATTTCTATACATTTTATTTCATCTTTAGTTATTTTATTATCACTCATTTACACGATATGTACAGTTCAAAAGATTGTTTTCTTTTCTTTATCATAAACAGAAGTAAGAGTTTGAGGGAAAAAAATGTTTTGGTAAGGAATAAAACTATAATTTATCCTCTAGATGAAAATTCGAAATTCTGATAATCTCATTTCTATAATTCAAAAGATAGTGTGGGTTTTTTTTTTTCTGCCTCATGAGCGCATTTGATTAACATTAAGAAAAGGTATGAGATAGATTTGCGAAAAAAAAAAAAAAAAAAAAGAAAAAAAAAAGAATGTTCATTTACAAAGAGGGCGTGGAATGATTATTTCTTTTTTTTCTCCCTTTTTAGGTGCATTCGTAATTATATAAATACGTAGCACCTATAGTCGTCGTTCAGTCCGTCTGTCTGTCCGTCCGTCTGTCCGTCCGTCTGTCTGTCCGTCCGCATATAACAGAGCGAAAACTACCCAACCGAATCGTTTGAAATTTAAAATATGTAATTTTTGCATAATTTTGTCGAGTCATTTCAAATTTTATGAAAATCGGATGTATAGTTTAATGATAGAGACAGTCAAAAGTTTTCCGTTACATGACGTCCTATGGAAAAAATTGTTGCAAGCGCATTTGAATGATGTTACAGCCTTCCGAATGGTCTGAAATTTTAAATATATAATTGTTGCAAAATTTTGTCGAGTCATTTCAAATTTTATGAAAATCGATGTATAGTTTAATTACAGGGACAATCAAAAGTTTTCCTTTGCATTACGGCTAATTGGGAAAAATTGTTGCAAGCGCATTTTAATGATGTTACAGCCTTCCGAATGGTCTGAAATTTTAAATATATAATTGTTGCAAAATTTTGTCGAGTCATTTCAAATTTTATGAAAATCGGATGTATAGTTTAATAACAGGGACAGTCAAGAATTTTCCGCTACATGACGTCCAATGGGAAAAGATTATTTCAAGTGCATTTTAATGATGCTATAGACTTTCGAACAGAATGAAATTGATAGGCACTTATGAAATGCACTAAAATATACATTCAGTACAATATGCGGTGCAAAAAATTTTATTTAGAAAACTAGTTATAGTACGAAAGCACCCCATTTGCCACGTTTGACGAGCAATTTCCAACTTGTTTTTAAATAAGAACTGATCCAGGCTTAATTTATTCAGGAATATTTTTATTATGTTATATTTTTATAACATTTTTCCTACTTGAGTATTATCAATGCCACGAAGGTTTTGAGGTCCGATAACATTGATTATATACTGTAACAAAAAAGAAAAATCATTCATCGAGCGTAGATTATGAAACACTGTCCAAAACTCTTAGAATTCTTTAAGGGACTCTTTAAAAGCTTCAAAATTTTCGAAATCTTATTTTTTTTATGTTAAACTCCTATCTTTTCAGAACATTTTGATGTAATTGTTTCCTTGAAATTCCCATTAGAACAGAAGTTATGGCCTTTTTTTAATCATACGCATCTCAAGCGGCGTTTCCGAAACTTTGAAGTTATTTTTCTCCAAATGTCGTTTTAGGGCCTAACGCGCAAGATATCCCAAAAGCTTCTGAATATTTTTTTGATGAAATTTTCAAAATATGTGTTTCATTTCAGTGTGTATAAGTTGAACCTAAAATTTTCTTTTTATTGTTCAAAAACATATTTTTTTAGGTGATTATACTGTTGAAATTTTCAAAATTTTGTATTAGCTAAATACAACTTTGCATTAAAAATATAAAAATGCTTTAAATACAAATTTATTTAGGTTCAGGATAATTATTATAATTTGAAGTGTAAGTGAGTACCAAAATTTGTATTCTAATTGCAATATTTACTTAGTAATCCTGCGCGTAAGCTGTTATACTAATTTTCTGCTCGTCAAATGTCTGACAATTTAGACCCCTTTATAAATGCTAATTCTGCATCTTGTACTTTTTTTAAATATATGAAATTGAATACGATACCTATATCTTTCATCCCAATCAAAATTGTGTTTCAAAATTATATACATTTTAAGATATTAAATGTTGAAAATAGTCTTTTTTTTTTTTTTTTTTTTTTCTCCAAATTTAAGAGACCTGAGACCTCTAACAAAACTTTGCTGTTTAACAAGGGGAAGAAAATATCTAAGTAAATATTTTAGAAAAGGCATAACACATATAAAAACCAGATTTTAGCAATTACCGTCCATTGCCGGAAAAGCAGTCTAACTCTTTTGTGCAGACCTGTATTTAATCTATAGATTTGTATATGAGGAATTCTCGCATAATTTTGACTTTAAGTACCTGAATAATAATTTTTATTTTAGTACATATCCTTGTGGGTTTTGTTTTATTTCTTATACTGGAAAACATCCCATTGCATGACTGAATATTAACGAGATAAATAAGTTTTGTACGAAGTTGGGGGTCCAAATATACCACGAAATTCCTTACCGTTCCGGCCCCACCAGAGGCCGAGAGGTTGTGCTCTCGAAGCTGGTAGACGGGAGGTGCTGGGTTCGATCCCAATCGCGCCCGTCGGCCTAATCGTTCGGAGTTTTCGTGGTTTTCTTCGAACCTTGGTTCTCCAAGCGTTAATACGGGTTAGGTTCCCTTCGAAAGACCTCCACGGAAGGCACTCTCCCGCCCTTAGGGGCCATATCCCACGTGCTGATAATTGGCCGACATAAATACAACCAACCAACCAACCAACCTTACCGTTCCGTGTCCCTGATGCTGATTTTTACTTTCTTCTATCTTTACAAGAAGAAAGTATTGGATTCATGAAAATTTTCAAATTCCGGTTTTCGACGGATTTACATGTTTTAGGGGTCAGATATTCCAATTCATGTTTTTACAAAATGTCTGTCTGTGAGTCTGTGAGTCTGTCTGTCTATGTGTATGTGACACAAATTTTGTGGGCGCTCTATCTCAAGAACTAATGCACGGAATTTAATAAAAATTTATATTAAGTTAGTCCCTAATACAAATTGATGTTGATTAGTTTTTGGTGTAAATCGCTCGACAGGTGGCGCTGCTATGCTGCATTTTTTATGATTTTCGCAATAGCTCTACCTCAAGAAATAATGCACGGATTTTGATCAAACTTCAGATTTAGTTAGTCCTTGATATAAATTGATGCTGATTACGTTTTGGTGCAAATCGCCCAACAGGTGGCGCTGTTATGATGAATTTTGCAGGATTTACACGATTTCCCAAATAGCTCTATCTTAAGAACTAACGCACGGATTTTCCTCAAACTTCAGATTCAGTTAGTCCTTGATATGACTTGCTACTGATTATGTGTTGGTGTAAATCGCCCAACAGGTGGCGCTTCTGTGCTGCCTTTTTCACGATTGCCTCAATAGCTCTATCTATAGAACTAATGGACGAATTTTCCTCAAACTTCAGATTCAGTTAGTCCTTGATATGACTTGCTACTGATTATGTGTTGGTGTAAATCGCCCAACAGGTGGCGCTTCTGTGCTGCCTTTTTCACGATTGCCATAGAACTAATGGACGAATTTTCATCTAACTTCAAATTTAGTTATATGTTGACACAAGTTGTTGTTAATTAGGTTTTGGTGTTAATCACCCAATAGGTGGCGCTGCTATGCAGGAAATTTCACGATTTTCGCAATAGCTCTATCTCAAAAACTAATGCACGGATTTTCTCTAAACTTCAGATTCAGTCAGACGTTGACATAAATTGTTGCTGATTAGGATTTGGTATAAACCACCCAATAGGAGGCGCTGCTAGGCAGCATTTTGCTGGATTTAGACGATTTCAGCGATAGTCATATCTTAAGAACTAATGCAAGGAATTTCATATCTTTAGAATCCTCATGAGATGCATAGATTGCCATTTAATTTTGGCAGTGTGATAGTGAATTTTGAAGTATTAACACGTATGAGATAGAAGAAAGTTTTGGGATTGGTACATCCGACTAGTTAGGTTTGGAGCTGTCTGTATAAAATTGTTTCAATAAAAGTAATTCGATGTAATTTTTTTTTTCGAAACTGGGACAGTTGTTTTAATATAAATATGTAGCAAAAATTTAACCTGCACACATTTTCACGGTTGTTATTATTTTTTAACTCTGTCCCTGGATTTTAGATTCCTTACCGTCCCTCTTGCTAAAATTGTACAGAAAATCATTTCAGATGCAGCCACAGAATTTTTTTAAACTTTTTTCTCATGCAGAACTATGCTAGAGAAAGAATGGCTAAAATTCTTTTACAGGAAATTTACTTCAGAATTTAAATCAGCATTTAAATATCAATTTCAAGGATTGCAGCTTTATGTAGTCTTACCGTCTCCAAGTTTTATTCTTGCATTTTTAGAGGTAAATTAAACTGTTTTTGTAATTTAATCCAATGCAAATAGCTGTTGCTAAATAGCAATGAACATTGTGGCTCTCACTTAGTCTTAACATGATTTGCCTAAAAATAGATGGTAAAATTCCTTACCATCCCTTCCTTAACATCCCTTTAAGACAATGTTATACCAAAATTTTGTACTAAAAATACTGCATTGTTATTATTTCTTATTTGAATGTTCTGTGGGTACTATGCCAATTCATTATAAGTAAAAATTTAGAAAAAAATTAAAAGTTATAGTGGTAAAATGGTAAGGAAAATTAAACTCGCAAGTTTAACTTAAACCTCAGTTAAATAAAAAATCGTCGCTGCTGTTTTTTCTTTATTTTGAATCATAAAGGCATTCGTCTATAAATTTAAAATGTTATTTTATTAAGTTTAGTTTCACCAGATTTTTATTTCTGAAAGTTAAAATTTTGTGAGAATGCCTCATATATTCTACTTAGTATACTAAAGCTTAGTTTTGTAAGAAAGGTTGAAATAATACGTTGAAAATCCACCTTCAGAAATTTCTACCAATATAAGGAAGCATACTTGAATTCTTTTGTACAGTCCTGTACATTGCCAACATACAAGGTGTTTCATAAAAGATGGGGAAAACTTTTAGAGGCGATAGTACACATCAAAACAAACAATTTTCTTCAAAGAATGTATGGTTGGAATTAAAACGCAAATGTGATAGAGGGAGCCAAATGAGATGCACAGTGTTGCCAGTGGGTTTCCTTTTTTTAATTGAGATTTATTGATTGATACGACTTTTTTGAAATGGTAAAATTACCCTTGTGTTAGCCTTAATTAACATGTCATTAAATAAGGCGACTTTTACAATTTCAAAAAAGTGGAGCTAATCAAGAAATCTGAATTTAAATATAGTAGCCCACTGGCAACACTGGATATGTTGTTATGCGAGGCAAAAACAATCAAAGAACGAATAAGTGACAAAAGCAAGGTGGGAAACCCCTCTTCGTACAATCGATGAGTCTCTGAGCCATTTCCATTTGTAGTTCCGTATATAAAATGTATATCAGCCTTATCTCTATTAGTGAAGGGCAACATCCTCCGTTACGCTCCTACTGCAATTGACAGTTGCACATTCCGATCAGCAGCTTTTATGTATTAATCGAGACGAAACTTTGCATATGCGTTCTTCTTCTTTCCCATATCACATTTGCATGCTATTAGTATCATTCTTCTCCCGATAACTCCCAATAGGAATGGAGTTTTAACGTTTGCATGGACCTAATCAGTGTTGCGAGTAAGCTACTTTTTTTAAATTCAAAATTTATCGATTGCCACCAGCTTTTACTTTCTTCTGTCTTCAATAGAAGAAGATTGTCTTGTTTAATTAGGTCGCTGGTAGTATTTTATAACTAAAAAGAGCTGTTTAAAAAAAGCGGTGCCAACCGAATAAAATTTGTGTAAGGGATACCGAACCCAAAAGGTTTAACAGCATTAACCCCTTGGGGACGAGCGACATGCCACTTAAGGTGCTCAGAATCCGTCATTATTCCCACCTGTTATTTTTTATTGTAAAGTTTACTTTATTTAATATCAGAGCATTTTCACGATACAATTACAGAAAATTTTCTGTTTTGAAAAACCGGTGGTAAAAGATTAAAAATTAAGTAAAGAGCTCTCCACGCAAAGAGGTTAACATTAATATTAAAATTGATATTATTTTGTTACTCTTGCATGCATAAACTCGATTACGCAGCTGAAAATGTTTATTTGAGAATTTATAGCATCCTAAAAACGGATATTCCGGTTTGCTAAATCTGATCAATGCACTATAAAAACTATTCGGAAACCGTTCCGAAAATAAGTGACAGCAAAAGAAACTTTCTTTTTATAAATGTTTCTTTAAAACTCGAAAAATTTTTTTTTTCAAGTTTGTCGCCAACTTGGCGGTATCTCTACTATTTCGCCAAACTCCCATAGACTTCCATTGTAAACCAATAGCGTTTACTTGCTTACAGAAAATCAAGAAATTGAGATATTTTAATGCAACAAAAAGTAATATTAGCTTCAGGGGTTATATTAATTATATTTAAGGAAGTCCAAATAAATTAAAATATGAATAAAAGTAACATGGTACAATGCTTAGCAAATATCACATGTTTTATTTTCATATTTTATATTATCTATATCTATGATGGGTAAGTATTACTGTGGCCCCCAACGACTAGTTTTACAGAGCATGAATGCAAATTAATCTCATTTTTCCAAATATTTACCATTGTTGGCAGTGTATATTTCTGATACGAATAAAAAACTAGTCATTGGGAGCTACCGTAATACTTACCCATCATGGATATGCATAGGGTTGCCAGATTGTACGTTTTTCCTGTAAATTGTACGTTTTTTTTTTTATCGTTTTTTAGGACAATCGTACGGTGTAAGTTTTAATTTGTGCAGTACGGCGATTTCTTCCGGTTTTCTACTACATCTTTCTTTTGATAGTTTCCAGATTTTTTTCTTTTTAATTTTGATTAAAAAATTCATCTTTTACAAAAAAAAAAAAAAAAAATTATACACATACGGATCAAACGTAAAAACGGTTTGATTCTTATCAGGATGAAAAAATCTTTGGAGAGTTGTGTTAAATGAGCAACCGCGAACTCTTTGTTAACATTAGATCATCTGAACTTGACATTATTACAGACTATATGGTAATCTACATTATAAAAATTTTAATTTAGTATAGGTAGGGGAGTACACAGTGAGACATGGTACACAATGAAACAGCAGTCATTTTGACATATAGTTATAACTTTTTCTCCTAGCTGGAACACTCACTAAACCACCTCATCTTATGCAACACGTGGATGTAGTTTCGACACTTCGGTTACTCGTCCAACAAAATAGTAAGTAATTATTTATTTTACACGGGTTAAAGTTACATAAACGTCCATTTTAGACTTTATTTATTTCATTATGGCATATATTTACTTAACCAGACCTAACTATATCTAATGATAGACAATGTCGACAAAACGACACAAGCATTCAAAGCTATGAAACTGATGATGAAACAGATATGGCATCTATTTTGTTACAACGTAACGAAAGTACACAGTGAGACACACAGTTGTGGTACACAGTGAGACGTACCTCATTGTGTATCTACTATGTGGTTCTGACGTAAAAAAAGTTATTTATTAATAAAATAAGGTTTTTTTCTCTATCTATCTATCTGTGTGTGGGGGGAGGGGGGGGGGGGGGCGTGCGATGGTTAGTGAAATCTACTAAACGTAAGAGGCTGAAATTTTGCATGAAGGTAGCCCAGTGTCTGCCATTGTCCAACCGAAGCTGATATTTTTAAAAAAAATTTATCTAGAAATATTAATTAGAAGTCATAAACTGCAGAAAATTATTGATAGAGTATAAAAATACATGATTTATGAAAATATATACATGGTCTCACTGTGTACCACTTTTGGTACACAGTGAGACAATTTTCGATACTCCTTTATGCTGCTTCTGTGCTTTTATAAATAACTTTTTTAAAACCATTTATACATTAATGTGTAGCGCATTTGTGTAGCTTAAAGTTGTTGCAAAAAAAAATTCAAAAGAATAAAAATCGTTGCCATTTGTTAAGTAATAATAATTTTCATCTCACTTTGTACTACCCTCCCCTATCTGTACCGTAAGTTTTAATATTTTGTTTGATATATTATCTCCCTTTATACTTAAATACAGACATTTATTTTGTAGGGTGGTCATTACTAAAATTTTCATGATCATCATTGAATCGTAGGATGTTTTAGTTTAGTTTTGTTCTTAGAATTCAATTCATTTTCATTCATAATGAAATGTATGACAAAAAAAATTAGTTTAAAATGTTAATAGAATAATGTAATACAAATACAGTTGGAAAATAATGACTAAGTCGATTAATTAATAACTTCTTTTAAAATAAATTAGTTACCAAAAACTTTACTGGCATATTCTACATAATTTAGTATGTTATAAAAAATGACGATTGCGCGATAAACCCAAAACTAATTAGTTTCAATCAAAATCTTCCGTTTTTTTCTCTGATAAATCTGTCAACCCTATATGCATAACATAAAATATGAAAATAAAACATGTGCAAACTATTTATAAAATGCATTACAATTCCAAAATAAAATTTAAACATATTTGTTGTCAATTTGTTCGGTAGATAGAGAGTTTAAAATGGTGGCTTGATGAAGTGATAAACTTCAAATGCGCTATTACTGAACTAAGTAAAAGAAATATCCTTATAACTCCAAAAATGACAATCAAATTAACGGACAGTTTAATCGCGCCGGATTAAGTGCTTCATTTCCAAATAAAATATATATTTGAATTGAAATTCGAATGAAATACAGTGTCATAAAAAATCGAAGAGTGTGGAAAATACGATTACAAATATCTCGGCAACTCATTATCTGATCGACTTCATTCTCTATGCAAAATTTATGGGGTTTTTTATTTCCTTTTATATTCACTCCTTCAAATAAACAGTTTCGAAAATTTGTATTACCTTTTATCAGAACGAATATTTCGAGAGTCATAAAAAATAGTTCCGGATAATCGAGGTTACTGAAACTCAATAGGCTTCTTCTCATTATTACATACTAAGTACACACCAAATTTTGAGTCTCTATCTCAATTTGTTCGGGAGATGGAGCGTTTACAGACAAACAGCTCACACACAGTCGGACGGGAAATTTTTGTTCTAAGAATACGTTTATCGGAATCTCCAGTGTCTGAAACGTGTAAATCTGTCAAAAAAAATTCCATTTTTAAAACGGTTACAAGACTTACACTATACTACGTATGATGGGTAAGTAACAAGTAAAATAGTAGACAAAATACACGTTTTTAGGCCACTAGAGTTCATTTTTGGGTTTTTTTTACTATAATGTATGTGTATATGAGAGGGAGGCTGTGGTTGAATCCCGATATAGAGCTCGCGTTTAGAGAATATGCTATAGACGAGTGTCCCAGGAACTGTGTGTTGAAAACTAACCTCCTCAGAGAAAAAATAAAATTAAACGCCCAATTAAAAGGAATAGATCCCAATTAAAAGACTATAAACATTATTAATCATGTGTTGTGCTGCTCTCTTCTCCGCTTCATAGATGAACGATTTCAAAGAACTGTTGCAACGGTTGATTCATGTGACACTTAATAAAGAACATACACTTCTTTTTATATGTATTTTTTTCACTAATGCTTTTCCACTTTCACTCTGTAACATGTAGCTGTATAATATAGACGAAGCGTTAAGCACTCCGTCATGTAATTTATCGTAATACATTCATTTAATCTTAAAGCGGATTCTTCACTTATCCAAAATATTCACATAATATAACTAATGTATTACATTACAGCAAAGGATTGTATGGTTATCAGTCTTTTTTACTCAACTTTCCCCCACCCCAAAGGATATAACCCCCACAAAGGATAAACATATTTTCTAGATGCTGCTGAAGGAATTGGTCATTACTCCTTCCCCGGGACGATGCGACGAACTGAAATAAACAGGTAAGAGCTTTTACTTACCTATATATATTGATGTTTAAAATGAAGTCTTATAATGAAACTAGTAAATACGGCCAGTGAAAATAATATATGTATCGTTATTTATTTACTTACATATGAGAGTGCGCGTAACTGTTGTGCAACCGAGTGATTTGGCATACTATGCCATAAATCCAACACTGTGTTGGTTTCGTAAAAGTTGGTCGGTGGATTTGATAGGTAATCCCTTTTTAAACTAAAGTCAAACCCGGTTAAGACGGGTTTCAAGGGAGTGGAGAAAAGTCTCGTATTAAACGTGATTTGTATAATGTTGCTGGAACTGGGTTTGTTTACACATTTATATATGTTTAAAGGAACTTTAGAGCTTTCATTCATATGTTGACTGTGGATAATTGTGTCTTTTCGTTAATATTTAAAATTAAATTTAATTGAATATAATTTTAACTCATTCTTACTTTTTATAGGAAGACTGGAATAATAAGGGAAAGCAAATATGGATTCCAACATGGTTTTATTATCTATTAGTACGTTACAAACAAAAATAAAACAACTAAAATCATTTTCCTACTACACTATCTTTTTTTTTTTTTTTTTTTTTTTTTTTTAACAGAAAGAAAAACAGTATTAAATCTTTGAAACGCAACCCAGTTTTTTAAATGATATTGAATACTTATAATAATGAGTACCATTATAATTCGTCCTTCTTATTAATATAAGAAAAACTATCCTTATTAATCTTTGTATAAAAAATATTGTTTGCATAGCAAAAAGCACAGAAAACATAAAATAATTATCCAACCGCAGGCGTAATTGTTTCATCTTTACAAGTTTCATTTTTTGTTGCCTATAATATGCATTATAAAACATAGTAGTGATATAACGTACATTTAAAACCTCACTAATAACAGGTGAGATCATCTCAAATCATAATAATATTTATGACGTATCTGAGTTACCTGAATTCGTCTACAGTAAAAACATACACGAAGCGAGAGGCAAAGAACGTTAGTAGGCGGGATCAAAGAATTGCAGTTTTGCTAATTTAACGTGTTTTAGTTTTATTCAAATATCTACCGCTATTTTCAATTAATAATGTTCGCCTTAATTAATTTGTTATTAGATAAAGTAAATAATACTATTCGAAAACAGTTGTTTTTTATCTGGAAAAAAAATCCGCTGAATTGGCAACACTCGAGAAGAGAAAAGGAATTCGTGTCTTAAGTGTGATTTTTTACCCGACTGCCAAGAAGGGTTATGTGTTTAACACGTATCTGGGTATATGGATTTCTTTATACCCTCGAAACATCCCAACGGCTGGATGGATTTTAATGAATGAGGTCTCTGTCGATTCGCCTTAACCGTCCGATGGTTATAGGCTAGGTTTTGTTTTTATAAATTCAAAATGGGGGCCGTAAAATACAAAATGGCGGTAGAGACGAAAAAAAAAATTTCACGCACCCTATTGAGTGGCATATCATTGGTTAGGTCTTTCAAAATGAAGACGATGTTTCATTGACTATTTTACAGTCAGAAGCTCCGTTTAAATATTACACAACCTGAAAGTTGTGTAGGTAGGATCTCTACCTTTACTGCAACTCTAACCTTCATAGACATCTGTATCTATAGGCCTCATCAAAACAGTGTTTACAGATAGGAACTAACAATAAAACACAACTTAACCCCTTAATTCTCGCTCCCGCCATATTCTCGGGCTGTGTCTTTTACTCAAATTGTTTGATTCCCACCACTTTTATAAAATAGTGAAATTGGCTATATTTAAGTATCGTTTTTCCTGTCATTAAATAAGGTGAATATTTCTTTTTCATAAAAGTGGTGCCAATAAGCAATTTGAATTTTTCAACCGTAATTTAATTTGAGCGTTAAGGGGTTAAAAGTTATCAGTACAAGTAAATGAAAAAAAAAGGTAAGTAATATAAAAAATAGTTTCACATTGAGGAGAAATAATTAATTAGTTCCCTTTTTACGCAGTTGAGTTTTTCGATTTTTTAAATTTAAGTTTTATTCCCTCAAAGAACCGAAAATTTATCGCGAATTAAGCGGAATCACGTAACGTCGTTCGCATATTAAACGCGACACTTTTGCATTAGCCTTACGGGCGATGCCAAAGGGAAAAAAATCCACGCATTAAGCGGGATCACGTATTAACCGGGATGACTGTATTTTCAAACTATTTTGAAATCGATTCTACAAGAAAAAGCATCAAGGAAATGTGACAGAGAATAAGTTATAAAAATTGCAACGAGTAACAGAACATTAGCGGCTTTAGAGGTAACGTCTCTAGAACGAGAGTTCCGGTGTTCGAATCTAGTTGATTCCATTGTGTTAGAAAGTCCTCCGAATGTACGGTATTCTAAAAAATCCTCGGAAAGTTAGGTGTAGTCACTTCAGATTTTTTTGTTATAGAGTGCACGTGAATATGATATGATAAGTAAAGATGAATAAAGTGAATTTGCGAAAAAATATTTTCAAACTATTTTGCAACCAAGTCGATAAGAAAAAGCGTTAAGGAAATGTGACAGAGGATAAGTGATAAATATTGCAACGAGTCACCAAACATTAGATGCTTAGAAATAACGTCTCCAGTATCAAAACGTGAGATCCAGTGTTCGAATAAGGCTGATTTCATTGTATCAGAAATTCACCTGAACCCAAATGGCACAAAATGGTTGGGCCAACGTTGGATAATTGTTGGCTGATTGTCATTCCACGTTGGCCCACAGTATGTCTTCTTTGCCCTTAGCCAACGAACTGTTTGTCTACAATGGCCCAACATTGTTAAAATTATAATAAAACACACATACTACAATATATATTAAAACACACATACACATATAAATAACGCCTGCATTCAACAGTTAAAGGTATGTATAAATATTATACAGACATACATACAATAAATACAATAAACCCAACGGGAGTGAAAAATTAGCCAGAGCCAGGAATCAAACCCGGGACCACAGTATACAAGACTGCTGCTCTAACCACTGAGCTACTCCGGTCGATATTTATCGTAGATCGATGTAATAGTAAAATCTATTCATCGTTGTTCGGTCATCCAAGGCTGTCGTATATATGGCTGGTGACTTCCCCAACATGGTTTATTAGTGAGAAATTGCAGACTTAGGTATCGGTTTATTAGCTCAGTGGCTAGAGCAGCAGTCTTGTATACTGTGCGGGTTCGATTCCTGGCTCTGGCTAATTTTTCACTCCCGTTGGGTTTATTGTATTTTTTGTATGTATGTCTGCATAAAATTTATATATACCTTTAACTGTTGAAGGCGGGCGTTATTTATATGTGTATGTGTGTTTTAATATATATTGTAGTGTGTGTGTTTTATTATATTTATCGTAGATCGATGTAATAGTAAAATGTATTCATCGTTGTCCGGTCATCCAAGGCTGTCGTATAGATGGCTGGTGACTTCCCCAACATGGTTTATTAGTGAGAAATTGCAGATCCAGGTATCGGCCGGAGTAGCTCAGTAGTTAGAGCAGCAGTCTTGTATACTGTGGTCCCGGGTTCGATTCCTGTCTCTGGCTAATTTTTCACTCCCTTTGGGTTTATTGTATTTATTGTATGTATTTCTGTATAATATTTATATATACCTTTAATTGTTAAAATTGTTCGCTATTCAGAATCCTTCTATGATACACTCCGAATTAGTGGAATCTTTGCACCAACCATTTGCCCCCAATCTTACAATTCCCAAATGGTTTCCACAAACTGCGAACGATGGGCCAAGAAACCGTGCTACTTGTGAATGCACTGTATTCTATAAAGCTTCCGGAAAGTCAAGTTGAGTCGCTTCAGATTTTTTAATATATAGTACATGGGAATAACACTGTGAATAGGGTTCATTGATACATATAAATCGATATATATCTTGATATGCATCATGATATATATCCGATATTTATTTTCAAACTATCATAAAATTTAATACTTTCGATATTTCCATATGTTTGATATTTATTTTCCAAATATTGTGTATGATATTTTCAAGCAAAACAAGTGTAAATGAAATTTTTAACTGCTATTTGTCTGCGTTGTTAGGTAGATAAAGTGATTTTGTTCTGCAATATACATACATTTAACGTCTGAATTTGAAACTTTTAAAAGACTAAATAAAATGACAGATTTGAATACAGTTTTGCTAAAAACATTTAAATACATTCAGTAAACGTTTCGTCAAACAACCGCAAGGCCTCACAGTACAATTTAACCATTGTAAAAACAAACAACAGAACCAATCAAGTAGAGTTAAAGTTATTTTTAAAGCAAACAGTCCTGGTGAATATTGTTTTTTTTTTTTTTTTTTTTTTTTAAATAACTTTAACTTTAAGTGTACTTGATTTGTTCTGTTGTTTGTTTTTACAATGGTTAAATTGTACTGATGGGACATTGCGGTTGCTTGGCGAAACGTTTACTGGATGTATTTTTAATGTTTTTAGTAAAACTGTATTCAAGTCTGTCTCATTTTATTTCATTTATTTAGTCTTCTAATTTTGTTCTGGCAGTGACTTTGCAGCTAAAAAAATCACTATTTCCAGTGGCGTTTTTAGCCCCCGCCCCCATTCTAAAAAAAAACCTTTCCCAAGCTTTACGTTTGAAACTGAATTTTTAAATGTAGAATCAACAATTATGTGGGGCAGTATTTCCTTAGAACAGCTATTGAAAGATAAACTGTCTAATTTAGATAAGTAATTTACAAATTCATTAGAGAGAATCTTTTCTGGTTTTGGTTTTGTTCAATTTAAACTATACAACGAGTTAGGGAATGAAAAAGCAGACTAGCTTAGATTTATGTTAAAATTTTTCAATATAAATAAATTGTTGTATAAAAATGTAAAATCTTCTTGAAACTTGACACTAAATCGTATAGTTCGTTTTTTTTTTTATAGTGTAAAAAACAAATTGTGTCTATTTTCATTTTCGTTACCTAAGTGAGAGAGAAGAAAAAAAAAAAGACATTTAGAACGTTATACAGTAGTACCCCGACTTATGTTCCCTCGACTTACGTCACCCGCATTTACGTCGTCTGGCCTGGAAAAAAATTCCTTAATTAAGACGCAGTTTGAACTTTTTTGAAGACTTTTGGTTCTAAGAAGGGAAACTTTTCCGCGGCAGTCAAGTGATAGTGACAAATAAATAAAAAAAAGTCACTAAAAAGTCACTAGAAGCTTAGAAAACTCACTCTGCTATTAAAAAAAGAGCTTCTAAACTTAAAAAAGAAAAATTTGTCGGTTCAAATTTCACTGGAAGATCTTTTCGTATCCTCAAAGACTCAAACGGAGCAGCTAGAAGAATAATAAATTTAAAATTAGCAACTTATTGATTTATTTCAAATTCTTGCATTGCAAAAGCATTTTTTTGCTAATATTAAATCTGTGTAACATAATCCCTAAATACAATAGAATATGTTCATTAGATTTTCGAGAATTTTTATTACTTATTATTTTTTCCTTATCTAAATGTACAGTCGTGGGGAAAAAAAGTAAACACCCCCTACTAACTTCTCAACAAATTATCGTAGAAGAAAGTTACTGGTACCGAACGATTGGAAATAAAGTCTACTTTTAAATGATGTATATATTTTGGATGCAATTTGTTTAAGGGGCCATCTACATATTAAAACGAACCATAACTTTGTTTTTTTCAATAGCAGTACACAATTCTAACAGCATAAATGAACTCTACACCTTTCAATTAGCCTATAAACAAATTTTTATGCAATTCGTGCCATAAGTTTCCGAGAAATTAATTATTTTAAAACGAGTGTATTTTAAGGGCTGTATCCAAATTGAAGTTCCGAACTCGATTGTCAACCGAGAGAGCCGCCTTCTTGATCAAGGCACGTTTAAGCGTCAATGAAACCTGTTTGATTACAGGTTAGCAGAATAAATTCCAAAATTTACTGACTTCTATCCTAGACGGCCCCTTAAACCATCCTTTTGCCGTTTTTTAAGCATAATTTGAAAACTACTTGGAAGAAAAATGTGAAATTTGGGATTTCCATAAAGCAGAACTTAATAAATCTAAATCCATCAAAAAAATTGTAGGTTGCAATTCATAATTTTTTCGAATATTAATTTCATAATTCATATCATAAAATTATAAAAATTGCAAATTCAACGTATTTATGTTTGGGTATAATAGTATTATTGCTGCACAAAAAATTAGCTCATTAGGAGCATAATTTCAGGAGATATAAATAAAAATATGAAAATGTAATTTAACATATGTCTATAATTCAAAAACTTATCATTCGAATGACTTGAAATTTGGTTTCTAGGCATATTTTGAACCGAAGATTTGAAATATCTCATTAAATTTGGGTACTGCCATTGAAAAAAAATGAAGTTTGGATTCGTTTTAATATGTATATGGCCCCCTAAGCAAATTGTATACACACTATTTAAAAGTAGACTTTATTTCCAATCGCCCGGTACCAGTAACTTTCGTCTACGATAATTTGTTGAGGAGTTAGTTGGGGGAGTTTACTTTTTTTTCCCACGACTGTACCTCAACTTATGTTGTTTTCGACTTACGTCGCTATTCTTGAAACGTATTGAGAACATAAGTCGAGGTATTTTACTGTATTTTATTAAGTTTTTATGATAAGTTCAATATGTTTCAGTTTCTAATTTATATTGAGCCTGAAAATATTTATAATCATCAATAAGCTGGCTGTTTTGAAAATATCGGATATATATAAAAAAAATATCGGATATATTTTTTAAAAAATCAGATGTCTTTGATATTTTCAAAAATATCATGATATTTAGGAACCCTGATCATGAATGAGATGAATTTCGTAAAAAAAAAAAAAAAAAAAAAGTTTAAAAAAAAAACTGACATGAAAAGAGGGCATGAAAAGATTTTTTTTTTTTTTTTTTTTTTTTCTAAGTGAAAACGGTTTGAAAATTTTTCAGGCTTATTTTATTCAGAGTTGCTTTTGTAAAACTAAACTTTTGTAGGAATTTTCTTTTTAAAAAATACAGAGATTTTTGTAGTTGTCAAGAAGTAAAAAATGACTTCAAAATTTTTTCTTCGTATGTTATTTTTAGGTGCGTTTGTAATTACATTGCACCTATAGTCGTTGTGTGGTCCATCCGTATGTCTGCATATAACGGCGCAAAAATTACCCAACCGAATGGTTTGAAATTTAATATTTATAATTGTTCTAGAATTTTTCCGTGTCGTTTCAAATTGTATGAAAATCGAATCAAAACTTAAAAAGATATTAATAAAAATTTTCTTCATTCTATTAAATTCTGTCATACGTAATTAATTCAATGATATCCCATGATAAGTAATGATTCTAGCTTGCCTTGGTGGTTACGTCCTGTTTAAGATGGAGTCCTATTATTTCCGTAATTTAATATATAGATATAGAATCGTAATAAATTTAGTATTCATGCATTTTTTCATAAGAGTTGTGCACCAAGATCTGAATATTTATAAAACTAGTTATAGAACGGGTGCACCTCATTTTCCACGTTTGATGTACAATTTCTGACTTGTTTAGTTACAGTGCACTCCCGTTAGTGCGGACTTCCAAGGGAGATCCTCTTTTATTCGTACTAACCGAAGTCCGTATTAAACAATGTAAGTATTAGGAATGGTGTAAAATAATCCCTTTTTTTGAATAAATTGCATTCAATTTTGAACAAAATTTAGTAAGTTACCAACTTAATCCTAAAATAAGCAACTTTTTCTTTGATTTAGTAATTTTAGTTAAAAAGCAAATTTGTGAGAATTTGTTAAAGGAGAATTTGTTAACGGTTAAAAAAAAAAAAAAAAAAAAAAAAAAAAAAAAAAAAAAAAAATTCACAAATTTCAGAATGGATACCTTCAAAAGTTACAAATCCACAGCAAAAAAGAATTTTACAAAAATACCAATTAGAACAAAAGTTATGGCTAAAAATATGTTGCATAAAAGCATTTGATGTAATGTTATAAGTCAACTTCGAAGCCGTTTTTATAAAAATTGATTTTTTGGCATTGCGTGTACTCTCATTTAAAAACTAATTATCATAGAACCGTGAAATTACGTATATTCTTAGTTTATATATGCTACTTTATGCTGAACCTCAATTTAGTCTGATTTTTGTCTCAGATAATTGTGGATTGAAAAAATAATTATACATCTTTTGTTAAAATTTAGTGAGTACGATTAGAAAGGTCATTAATTATGCTAAAGTACTTGAATATACTTTCAAATTTAGGTTCATTGTAAAACATAGTATTATCAGTAACAAAATATGAAACATTAAACATATATCTGCAGTAGAATTTGTAAAATCGTACGCGCAAAATGCATATTTCAATATTCATATTTTTCAAAAGGCACTTTTGTCGTTATGATTTAATAATACATATCATCAATTGAGGCGTTCAGAATACAATCCGACTAACTCCATTTTAAGTGGCGTTTTTTTAAACAAAGGAACATTGAAAATTTTCTATATATTTATACAGTGATAAAAAATTACCCTTGATTAAAAGAAAATTATTGAGTTCAATCCAAATATCCCGCGAAAAAATATTATATTGATACAATATTTTTGTAGTTGCAATAACTTTAACTGTTTATACTGAACATTTTCATTTGATGGAGTTAATCGATTTGTGCACTGAACGGCTCAAATATATGTGTATTCGAATATTTTATCAAGCCATAAGAATGTGTAAAAGTAAAGAAAAAAATTGTCGTGTTTCATTCATTCTTTAAAAAACTACCGAGTTTTCATACTGCTTTAAATAGGGTCATTTTCTGACTGCTCAACGTGATCTGCCCCCTTAATGCAAAAGAATAAATTACTCAAGACAAACAAGAAGACAAACGAATTGCCGTACTTACATAACACTAGTCAACAGCCATTTTGTATTTGATTGGTAATAAACAATTTTTTATGCATTTTTGCATGTAGAATCCGAATATGCTATCAGAATTTTTTTTTTTTTTGCAAAGTTGAGTTTTACAAAATTTTAGAATTTATTTTTTGCATACATGGTAAAATACGTGGTGAAATGTAAATTACAATTTACATTTTGTAGTCAAATAATAACGAAATGAATAACTTTGTAATTTAAAACCTTTATTTATATATGCATTCTGCTATAAAAGTAGCTATCATAGCATTCAGCAATGTTATTTTGAAAAATAGCATTGTAAACATTAACATTTCACTTTTGTGCAACAGTTTCGTGCTCGTATTACTTCACAGTTTGTGTTAAGTAATCAAGAAAACTTCTTTATACTAATGAATATTATGTTTTGTTTGTATTTTAAACAGTCAATTTATGTCAAATATTTCACTTTTCCTTTACGTGACTTCCTGTATCTAACAAATGTGGCATGATTTGGAGAATCTGATTATTCCACTGAATTCAGCAGCCTAGAATTTCTTAAATATACCCAATTACAAGACAGGCACAGAGATAAAGTTAAAATTTGTTAACTAGTGTAATTTAACTTTAATTACAGTAGTACCTCGATTTTCTTTGCGTTACTTGAACAAATTATCTTTACACCACATATTATTTTCCAGTTTTGCGGCACACTCGAAAATATGATCTGTTGTATCACATTTTGATTTGCAATATCGGCGAACAGCCATTAGAAATTTTTGAACATCTGACATTTTTGGCGATAGAAAAGTTTCTTTCTGTTTATTATTCTCACTGATAATTTGTTGATTTTTCAATAACCAACGTTACATCAAAGTTGCTTTGGAAAAAATAATGTGCAAGTGAAGCTTCGATTCTACTTGGTCCGTTTGTGAAAAAATTTCCCGTATATAATTTAACTTTAATTACAATAATATCTCGCTTTTCTTTGCGTTACTTGAACAAATGATCTTCATACCTTCATTTTACAGTTATGCGACACACTCAAAAATACCGTCCGTTGTATCACATTTTGATTGATAATATCGGCGAACAGCCGTTAGCAATTTTTGAACATCTCACATTTTTGGCGATACTAAACGGAGAGGTAATACCAGAAGAATGGATGATTGGATATTTAACATCAATATATAAGAAAGGAGACCGACAAAAATGTGAGAATTACCGAGGCATTTCTGTAACAGCAACATTTAGTAGATTATATGGACGGATTTTAAAAGATTTCATTGAAGAAGAAATAAGAATGAAGGAAAGTGAAGAGCAAAGTGGATTTAGAGCAGGAAGATCATGTATGGATAATATATTTTGTCTTAAACAAATTGTTGAAAAGGAAATGGCAGTAGGAAATCAAATTCATCTTCTATTTATAGATCTTACGAAAGCATATGATAATGTTCCAATCGCAAAATTATGGAATGTATTAAATGAAATGGCTATAAATCCAAGTATTATTAGAGCAATTCAAGAACTTTACAGACAATCAAAAACAAAGATCAAAATAGGCCAAAGATTATCAAAAGGTTTTATAACAGATAAAGGACTCAGACAGGGATGTTGTATCTCCCCAACACTTTTTAAAATTTGTGTTGAAGAAGCATTGAAAATGTGGAAAAAGAAATGCAGAGGAATGGGACTTAATATGAATGGAACGTCAATTTTTACTCTACAATTCGCAGATGACCAAGTTGTAATTGCAAAAAGTAAAAAGGATTTAGAGGAAATGACGGTGAAAATTAAGGAAGAATATGAGAAATGGGGACTTCACATGAACGTCAGCAAGACCAAATACCTATGTATAGGAGGAAATGGGACAGACCTAAATCTAACTAATAACATAAAAATAGAAAGCTGTAAGCATTATAGATATTTAGGTGTAGACATTAATAGAGAAAGAAGAGACTCACAGGAAATTAAACACAGAATTTGTCAGGGGAAAAAGGCTGTAAAAATATTAAATTCTATTTGGTGGAGTAAGGAGATTTCTAGGAAAAGAAAATATAATGTATACAACTCTATTGTAAAGAGCATATTGTTATATGGAGCAGAAGGATGGAGAATTATGGAGACAGAAAGAAAGAAATTAGCGGCAGTAGAAATGGACGCCCTAAGGAGATCATGCAGGATATCAAGAATAGAAAGAGTAAGAAATGACAGAATCAAAGAAATGATGAAAATAAACCATACTAGATGATATTTAAAAAAAGCAATTAATCTGGTATGGTCATGTCAAAAGAATGAATAATGAAAGACTACCCAAAATAACATTCAACTATGAAACAAACAAAAAAAAAACGGGGAAGACCACGAAAGACCTGGATGAATGATATCTCAAAGGCAATGAGGGATAGAGGTCTGGAAGAGGAATGGACCCGTGGCCGGAAGAAATGGAAAAAGACTCTTGAGGATTCTTCGGATGGCGGTATCTGACGCCATAAACCGAGTTTATATATATATATAAGATTTCTTTCTATTCATTATTGTCACTGATAATTTCTTGATTTCTCCATAACCAACGTTACATCAAAATTGCTTTGGAAAATATAATGTACAAATGAAATTTTGATTGTGTTTGGTCAGTTTTCGAAAACTTTGCCCACATTACCCGATGAGTAGTACGCAGGGCCGAAATTAGCCTTTTTGCAGACGGGACAAACATGGATTTTGGCGCCAACCCCCATCCTCCACAAAGTAAATTTTCAAACACAATTTTACTATTTTTTTAAGAGCCTACTTGTTTTAAAATTTAAAATATGAAATTATAAAATATGTAATACTGAAATTAATTAATCTGCTTGTCAAATATTGATGCATTAAAACCTCGAAAACGGAATCGAAAAGAATCGAAGAACATAACGCTTTATACAAGATCCTTATGCCATATCATCCTTAGATTCTTCTACCCTTTGACATACTCCAGACAGGGCGATTTTAACAATACCGTGCTAAACATAAAGAAAAATCAACAAACAAAATCTTCATTTAGCGTCCCCTATGCCTTCCGTTCTGACGCCCGGGGCACATACCCCCTCTACCCCCCCCCCCTTATTTTAGGCCCTGGTAGTACGCTTTAAGCGATGTACAACACTTTAACCACTTAACCGTTTTTCCGTACCGTATGCCCACACGCACAACAAGAGTTCGCTTGATCCATTAATTAAACCCTTTCTATACCACAAAAATTTTAACTATAATCTCGCTCTATTTAATAACAGAAATTTTTAGATTAAATAAGCCGAATATTTTTGTTAAAAAAAGTGGTATTTAGACCGTATTTTTTGTTTATTGTGACAAGAAAAGAGAAATTGTCAGGTGGTTAACCTCATAAATTACAAATGCGAAATGATGGGGAAAACTGAATTGCTCTCATTAACCGTAGATACGTCTTAAGCGGGGACGTATTAACGAGAGTTCACTGTATTTCCGAAAAAAAAAACTGCACCCGAGGAACTAAAATAAACATCCTCATGATGTGTAATATCCAGACTATTCTACACGTATGAATAACTTCGTATATATAATGAGGGATGATATTCAATCTAGATTTCAAAAGAAAAGTATTCAATGAAAAAAAAATAGTTGCACGAGAAATCTATAATTAAATGCGATACTATCTTTATTAAAAACTGTTACTTGAACCTGTTAATATAGAAAATAGTTCTATGGAAATATTTCAGTGCAATAAAAAAATTTTATGTATTGTAATTATTTTTTTAATACCACTGTTTTATCATTCATATTTCATACTATAAAAATTATAGACATTTAAAGATTAAGACAGTTATGTTTGAAATTACGTTATTTTTAAAAAAATGGTGTTAATATATTAAAATGATGTAACATTAAAGGATCACTACAACGCCATAAATGAAATAATAATAATAATAAATGATAATAATAATAATAAAATATTTTGTCAAAATTGGGCATTACTCTTGGAAATTTAAAAGTTATTTTAAATTTTAATATACATATGATCTTCTCATCTTAATTCATGAATCTACAGTAAACGTTTTACAATGTTTCGAAATTCAACCAAATAACTAATCTATTTTTTACATTGAGAAAAATTATAGATATTTCGAAAAAAAGAAAAAAAAACTAAACCCGAGGAACTAAAATTAACATCCTCATGGTATGTAGTATCCAGTATATTATTTCTGTATAAATTACCCCTTACCTGCAGTAAGTGATGATATCTGATCTAGATTTCAAAAACAGGAAGGTATTCAACGAAAAAAAAAAATAGTTGCACAAGAAATCTATAATTAAATGCGATACTATCCTTATTAAAAACTTTTAACATGAACCAGTTGCGTTAGAAAATAGTTCTGTGGAAATATTTCCGCTTTTTCAACAAGGAAAAAAATATCCTACACCTTTCAGCTCTGAAAGCATTTCAGGCATTTGTTTCTTTTTCTCATCGGAAGAGTTTCTGAAATGAAAGGCCAGCCGCAGTTGCCATTTTGTTTCTTATCCATAGATTTTGGATTCGACCTAGAATAGAATCTAGGCCTAGAGCTTAATTTGCATCGGCGCCCACCGGTTCAGCTCCGGTACTTCTCTGCTTTTAGTAAATTTTTAAATATTGGTCGGAATTCACCGGAGCTCATAAATACCGGAGACCAGTGCAATACTTCCTACTTCTTTCAGAAAACCGAAGCCTGAACTACACAGTCATATACAGTGGAACAGTTGATAGTTAAGTATAGGCAGGTAGATATATTTAAAATGTTTATTTTACTAAAGATAAAAAGATGCTTTAAATTTTGAAAATAATGTATGAAATATAACTATGCGGATTGGAGGAACAGGGGCGGGGGAGTGATGCAGAATATTAGGGCTCCTGTACTTTTTTTGTTAGAAACTAGGAGGGCTCCGCCCCTGCTCGCTATGCTCACCAACCCCCGTGTAATCGCTTCCTTTCGGCATCGCGAAGCAATCACTATTTTCAGCTAACCCCAGATGTAATTGTTTCGCGTTTCCATTCTGGATCGCTTCACGATTCCTCATTTTCTATGCATTATATTTTTAGATTCCACTTGGTAAAAACGCCTTTTCTTCGCCAACATATATGTGTAAAATTATATGAATAGTATTACGAATATTGTAAATAGTTAGTGTTTGTGCTTAAAAATAATGTAAATAGTTCAATTAATCTCTATTCATAAGCTAATATTAGTTTTTGTTGCATTGAAATATCTCAATTTGTTGATTTTCTGCAAGCAAGTAAACCGTATTGGTTTTCTCTGGGAATCTAGGGAAATTTGGCGAAATACTGGAAATAGTGCCATGTTGGCGTCACTTTTGGCGACTCATTTTGGTCGCCAAATGTGGCGGTATATCGCCAAGTTGGCGACAAAATTGGTGACGTTTGGCGACAGAGCCGGATCCTCCCCCCTTTGGTAACCCCCTTTATAGCGTCAGAAATCTCAGACCAATCATATCCGTTTGGCCGTATCTACGCAGATTTTCATTGATCCATTTACAAAGCGTTACTTTTTTTATATATAGAAGGATTAAGCCCTAAATCTAGCACGGGTCATAGATTAACATACAAGATGGGATACTTCCATAGAGCGTAACGGTAATGCGATTGCGGCGCGTTTAGTGACAATGGGGAAGAATCTCTCCATCATTGTAATATTTTTATTATTGAGTATCTATTACCTTACTGTGATCTTTTTTTTTTTTTTTTTTTTTTTTTTTAATGTTGCATGTTTACGTTTTCAATAGAATCTTACACCGATACATGAACATAGAATAGATATTTTATTTTAAATATCTAATATCTATTCTATGTTCATGCACGGATATATGCATTTTTATTATTATTATTATTATTATTATTTGTACATGATGATTGAACGATTTAAGTGCAACGAAAAACAAGGTAAAAATTTCGTCTTGAATGCTCTATATATCAAAGGCAATGGTGTAACATAAAAATATACGAAATGCTGCATTCTACAAGTCCTAGAAAATTTCATAAATATTCCTATTTGGTAGGAATTTTTTATAGCCGATGTTTTATTAATTTATGAAGTTTAACGTATTAAACAATCGTTACAATAATCTTTTAAAATTTACGCATTTTCACTTTCTTACAGATAAAATAAAATTATTGGTTTTAATGTAAATAACGTACAATCAATTCAATAATATTTATAATATTAACATATAAGAAATAATAATAAAATTACAGATGGGGAAAAATTCCTTTCAATAAATTTTTAGAACTATATAAATCTAAAAGCTAAAAATAAATAGAGGTACTGACATTACACTCAATAAAATTGTATTCGATATGAATAAATTAATTAACACAATACCTGAATTTGATTTTTTTACAATTTAATCTCATACACTTACATATTTACGTTCTTAACAGAATTTTCTAGTGTTTTTCTTTTACATTATTACTCTAATTATCATTTTGTAAGTTAGAGGTGAACGTTACAAGTACGATAAAAAAAAAGCAGCTAAATAAATAAAGCATAAATACAATATCGTCTGCCTCTGCTTTGCTCCGTTTTAGGAAAGAATAGATATTCAAAACATAGAGCGTAAACATATTTCTTCAACATAGGTAAATTTCGGAGGCTTGTTAATTCTTCCCCCTTGTCGGTAGTGACGCTAGTACTGTTACCATTACAGATTTTGCCGTAAATATCCCCATCTTGCATGTTAATCTATGGCACGGGTCGGGTTGTACCAACGCCCCCTAGATAAGAGAGAAAGTCTTGACACGCTTTGTTCTGACGTCACGAAACGCCACACGTAGCAGGCAAAACAAAACAAATCGAAACATGCAAGTCATTAAAATTTTTTTTCGATATGCTTTCCTTGTTTTGTGTGACGTTTCGTGACGTCAGAACAAAGCGTATCAAGGCTTTCTCCCTTATATAGGGGGCGTTGGTTGTACACGATCCGAACTCGACAAAATAAATTTCGTCAACCCGAACCCCGTGCACTTCAACCTGAAACCGATCCGAACACGAAATATTCAATCTCGAACCCGGCGTGGAAGAAAGTTAGCCACGTTTTAACGCAATTAATGAAAAAGTAGTCTAAAACTAGTATATGTCTATACAAGGAGAGGGCCAACCTTGTTAATTACAGATTTTGATTATTTTAATATATGTTGTAGGGTAGAGACCCCTTAGTCATAGGTTCGACGGATTTTATCCAACGCTCCTTAGTTCTTGAGAAACCGGGGAGTCTAATAGTAGTACACAACTTAGATACTTACTTTGTAACAGAAAGGATAGGTTGGTCGCAGCTGAGTTGGCATGGCGTTTGCCGGTTGATCCGCTGCGCGGGTTCGATACCGGGACGCGCTACATTCGGTTTTCTCATTTTTTGTTTTATAAATATATTTGTAAGTATAACTTAATGATGTCATTGTCAATTAAAATTTATAATATTGTGTATCAATTATAATTTTAACCTATTTAATTTTTTACTTTTAACTAAATAGTTGTATAAAACATCATAAAACTGTTAATTTTTTTAAAATCACTTTTAAAATGTATTTCATATATTCTTTATCGATGCAATGACATTGAGCAATTGTGTCAATTCGTGATTTTAAAGAAACATCATTTACGCATTGCTTTAACAAAGGAAGTCAATGCGATAATACTATTATTCTGTTTTCAAAGTAACAAGCATTATTATATTAAAAATTAGCATCAGAATTAAATTACAACCGCTTTTTTGCATATTAAAGAATTTTAAATTTGTAATACGTATGCTTGCAGTTTCAATTATTTTGCTTTCTGCTTTTATTTGTATTTTATTTGAATATTATTTTATTTTATCATAACTAGATGGTGCCACAACAGGTTTTGTCACGAATTTGGAATTTTCATCATTCAATAATAGATCCAATTTCTTTTTAAAACTCTTTAAAGGATGAGAAATAATAGTTCAAAAATAAAAAATGATAAATTTAAGTTTGTTAACATTATAATTAATGTATGATATTAAAATTTGTAATTTAAATTATAATTACAAGTATATTTATAAAACAAAAAATGAGAAAAACAAATGTAGCGCGTTCGGGTACCGAACACGGGCCCGTAGATCAGTCAGCAAACTCTGTACCAACTGAGCTACGACCAACAAGTCACCACGTTACAAAGTATTTAAGTTGTGTACTACTATTAGACCCCCCCCCCCCCCCGGTTTCTCAAGAACTAAGGAGCGTTGGATAAAATCCGTTGAACCTGAGACTAAGGGGTCTCTATCCTACAACATATATTGAAATAATCAAAATCTGTGATTAACAAGGTTGGCCCTCTCCTTGTAAGATTACTATTATTTTATTTATTTATTTATTTTTGTATAGCAATGAACACATATACTATACATTCATTAATATTCAAGTAATCTAGTTTTTTTTTTTTTTTTCAAATGAGAAATATTCAAGACTTTCTTTTAAAAAATCTGGTCAACCCGACCCAACCCTAAACTGACCCTAACCCGAAATATTTAAAGTCAATCCAACCCGAATCGAACCGCGGTTCGGGTCCGATATTGGTAAAATCAGGTGTTACTCGACCCGAAGAAGGATTATAATTTGACTTACAGTCCTAGATGGCTCAGATGCAACCCGCAAATTTTATTTCAGATACCGAACCAGACAAAATATTTTTCGTTTGATCCGACAACCGACTTGATCCCAGCGTACTTTAATCCAAAAACAGAAAATAACGAAAATTATTTATTTTGTTAAGGTAAAAAGAAAGGACTGAAATAACGATAATTGGCTGAAGTTTGATCGTGGAACAAGTAGCTACTGATCCATTTTGGCTAGAACTTCTTTTTGCGTTTATTTGTGTATGTTTTATAGAAGGAAAAAAAATGTTAAATTGTAAAAAACTATAAAAAAATTTTTAATACACACACAATCAATCTTGTAAAACTTACCCTAAATTAAACTGTCATAGTACACCATTGAAATTGGGACATTCTTTTATGGGAAAACTTGAAAAACAAGCAAAATAAGGTTACAAATTCAAAAATTACAGTAAATAACTCAAAATCCAAAATGTCTCTTGATTATAACTGAAAAACAAACAAAAAAATATATTTTTTTTTTCAAGTTATAACACAAAATCTGACAATTTTGTATAGACTTCGAATTTTTTATTGTACTTTTTGAATTAGTTTTTATTTTGCTTGTTTTTCAAGTGTAAGACAACGTAATAAGCAGTATAAAGAAGAAATGATGTCTCGAAAATATGGAACCTAGACTTCTAAATCAGAATAAAACTAGTTTTGAAAGATTAATATAGCCATACAGTTACAATATTAAAACTTTTGTTATTGTTTTTTAAATTTCAAACAATTCAAAACAAAACAATGGCACTAAAATGCATTGTTACTGCCCATAGATGGAAGTATAATAGAATTCTTTTGTACAGCCCTGTAAAATAATTATAAATTCTATATACACCCTCTTCTCTTGAAGAAAACACGATGTAGGTGACTCTAACAACATACTAAAATTAATTTACCATCAGAGTTCTACAAATTCCGTATTTAAGAGTTTCAAAAACCGTTTAATAAAATCGTTACATAAATCCGTTGCATTAGAATTTTATGTATCGCTCGTGGGCTGCAATAGTGGCACAACTAAAAAAATACGAATTTTGAGTTAATACGCTCTCCAGCATTGCAGATAGGTATTCTTTCCAGCAGCAACAGCGGCATATCTTGTAGTTCAGTATTTCACCAACAGATGGCAGAAGTTCTGAATAATGTATTAAAAACATTTAGCAATAGTGGCACATCTCAAAACATTAGGTCATGGGAACAACACGTTTTTGCATTACAGTAGAGCCTCGGTTATCCGAAATAATTGGGACCGGCCATCTTTCGGAAAATCGAAATTTTCGGATAATCGAGAATGCTTCAATTTTAAGATTAAGGCGAAATATATGCAATATTTCTTATTATGGTAACAAGTGCTTAATAAAAATAAAGCAATAGCAAAATAGAAACAAGAATAAATTACCTGAATTTTTAATTTTGAAATTAAGTACCTTTTACATACATCACAAAAGGTTTGAAAAAAAAATGTTTTGTTTGTCGCAGTTTCGATTGCCTTTGCTTTGAAGCTCTATCACGGAGTTTTTTAGTACCGTATTTTATGGAAGAAACGCCACACCCGTCGTAAACGCCGCACTCCTCAAATTGGCCTGAATAAGCTTAAAAATATCGTAATCGCCGCACCTGTTGTAAACGCCGCATCCGTCAGAACGCTACTTTTGTCGACAGCGTCACATTGACCTAACTTTAATCAAAGTTTTCTGAGCAGTGTAGGATGCCTCATTTTTAATATCTTAAGATGTCTGAAGTTTTATTTAAAATATTTAAATCCGATTTTAAATATTTTTTATGAATTTTTAAATTAAGGAAAACTCAGTTGGTATTTAAAAAAAATCGTAAACGCCGCACTTGGAAAAAAATTAACTTTTAAACTCGTAAACGCCGCGGCGTTTCTTCAATAAAATACGGTATTATTAGTTCACCAGTATTATAGTCTTTGTGCTGCTCCAGCCATGTCAAATATTTTTCAAAAGATTCAAAAGCTTCAGAATTGCTAATTTGTTCGTTTTCATCGTTCCACTCCGCAGCTTACGGGAGCTGAAGTTAAATCGAAAGGAACTCTAAGCAAGGGGATCGAAAATCTTTTTATGTATTCGTAGTTGGAAAGGACCGCTTGCACACAAGAAACATGATAGTTAAAAAAAAAAAAAAAAAAAAAAAAAAAGCTCTCAAAGTGGATTTTCCACACAAGGAATGTGATAGTAAAAAAAAAAAAAAATCTTTAAAAATGGATTTCGGTAAACCGAGAATTTCAGTTAAAAAAGTTTCGGATAAAAGAGGTTCTACTGTATTATTAATTGAATCCTTACGGAGTCATTTAGTACCTCTTAACACAACAATGAATCGTGTAAATTGTGCATTCATTACAAGGCGGAACTTCAAACCCATTAATCTCAGAACCTGATTTTTTGAGTTGTGCTACTATTGCAGTCCACGAGCGATATATAGGATAAATTTATTTTTCCATAGGCTTGTTCAATGATTGTTCGTATAAATTTCATTGTGATCTATAAATGATATGTTTTCAGTTTGTCTATTTCATTGTCTTTCTATAGATGACAGTATTTGAATATACTGTCGTCTTATAATTTAATTTTCGTACATTAGACAGACTTGACTACACTTAAATTAAAAAATATATAAAAACATTTAATTAAAAACTAAAAATATATACAAAAGACGTTTCGCTGAGCAAACGCTCAGCCTCATCAGTATACATATCAGCTACAGCAGAATATCGAAACATGTCTTGGACACAGTCAAAATCAAAGTTAAAGTTAATCATTTAAAAACAAAAAATATTCCATCGGGATCGCACCGGATTCGTTGAGTGTATAATAATTGTATAGTTATTGATTGATTATAATAATTGAGTGTATATATAGATCCCGATGGAATATTTTTTGTTTTTAAATGATTAACTTTGATTTTGACTGTGTCCAAGGCATGTTTCGATATTCTGCTGTAGCTGATATGTGTACTGATGAGGTTGTGCGTTTGCACAGCGAAACGTCTTTTCTATATATTTTTAGTTTTTAATTAAATGTTTTTATATATTTTTTTAATTTAAGTGTAGTCAAGTCTGTCTAATGCATGAAAATTAATTTATAGATTTTAATTCAGACGTTAAAATGTTTGTGTATCGTAAAAATCTTATAATTTGTATGCAAAGTGAAACTGATATATATATATATATTTTTTTTTTCTTACTAATGATTTTATTGATGTTGCGCGCTATCTAACCCCGAATATTTCTACTTTAAAGTTCGCAGGATGTGACATACCCAGGATTCGTACGTTTTTAGCCCTTTCCAACTTAATTGAAAAGTATTTATGACTTCGGTTTGTCTGCCTACCGTCTCCCGTGCTCTAACTCGCGTAAATATAGTCAGAGTGTCATGAAATTGATGTATGTTATTTAGCTTTACTATGGTATTATCGTATTTAAAATTAGATGTGTAGCATTTAAAGTTCATTTACAGGGATACTCAAAAGAATTCCATTGCATTACGGCCTAGGGGGGAAATCGTCTGCGGTGTATTTTAATGATATTATATTATTTTAAACATATTGAAATTTATATATATATCACTGAGGTTTACTACAACACGCTTACTGTAGCAGTGTGCAAATAATTTATCGTTCATTTACAGGGATACACAAAACAATTCGGCTACAGAAGAAATTGAACAATAATTGAACTATTGGAGTCTACAAACAATAATTACTGAAGTGCATTTTCATTTCTGGTACTCGTTTTTAAACTGATTTTTTTTTAAATATTACTTGGTGTGTATAAATTCTATAGATTATATACAGTTCTGCATAAAAGGTCTCAAGTATATTTCCGTTTATTCAAGGAAAAAACTGCTCAATGGAAATTTCCAATTGTGCTATTCGTTTAACTGAAGTACCTATTAGTATACTATGTAGTATGTATACAAATCTATAGATCATATACAGGGTTGCAAAAAAAATCGCATATCTTTCCGACTTTTTATGATGATTGCAGAAATTATATTTTCAAATGTTTTAAGCTTTTTACAAATTGTTGATTTAAACATCATCTTTCACCTTAATAAACTACGAAGTTTTGTTACAGTATTCTGGATGTGTTGGAAAGCGTTACATAATCTATGCTGGATGGATGATTTTTCGTTCTTGTTTATATTATCACCAATACTTTCAAATAATTATCGTCGTCTTATTTAATTGAAAACAGTTGTTACAAATGCTACAGTAAAATAAATCAAAGATTTATTTTCATAAAAAAGTTATGGCAAATGTAAAAACCGTACGCACCAAGGATATGAAAATCCTTGCGTGTGTACCTCAGTGTTAATTGGCAGAGTTAAATTAACGAAAATATTATTTTTAAACGCAGTTACTTGGGTAGCAAAATGGCTGATATTGCCGACTTTCCTTCAACAATGAAAATCAGTGTTTAACTGCGAGTATGCCCTAAGCCATGGCCGACCTCTTTCTCAGTTCAAATCTTCCTCAGGGCTTGCAAAACAAGCATGTGTTGCAACGTGATACTGACCGCAGTGTTTTCTTTTTATTGTATATTTTTCTAATCACTTTTTCTTTCATTCAAGCGTTTTTATTTTTGGCTTTGGTAATGTAGTCTTGGAAAGCTTGGTGCTAATTGAAATATTGTAATTGTCAGGTTTGGATATCCTTAACAGTGTCAATGTCATTCTTTTGTCTTTGGTAGTTTAGGGATTTCTAATGAGAATGCAAGGATATGAACGTTATCCTTTTGTTATTTGAATTGTTTAGCTATTTATTTTACTATTCAGAATTTAGATTTTTATCCAATATTTTTTTTGTGTGTGTTCATAATTTAAAAATAAAAAACTGTCACTCAAGACACCAATAATTAAAATCCAAGTGAATCTTAAACACTCAGAAATATATGATGCGTTTTGGATATCAGATTCGAACTTGCACAAGCACAAGTTTCGAGAATCAGTAGTTTAAATATGAGTTGAGTTTAAATATGATGTATTGTGGATATTAGGAGTGAACTTGTAAAACACAAATTTGGAAAATCAATAGTTTAAATATGAGGTGCAGTGGAACCCGGTTAAGACGCGTTTCAAGGTAGTGGACAAAAGTCGCGTATTAAGCGGGATCGCGTATTAAACGTGATTTATATAATGTTCAAGAAACTGGGCTTATTAACCCATCTAATCGTTTAAATGATCTTTAAAACTTTAATTTATATGTTTACGGCCGACAATTGAGGCTTTTAAGTATATTTACATTAAAAATTAATTATATTCGACTTTTACTCATTGTTGCTTTTTATAGGACCGACTGGAACAATACCTGAATATAAATATGGATTCAAACATGGCTGTATTGTCTATTAATACGTTTCGAACAAAAATAAAACAACAAAAATAATTTTCGTGCTATACTAATTTTTAACGTAAAGATTAAAACACTAAATCTCTGAAGCACACTCCAGTTGTTAAAATCACATTTAGTACTTGTGATAATGAGTTCCGTTATAATCTGTCCATCTGTTTAATATAAGAAAAGAAAAAATCCCTTTATTAATTTTTGTATAAAAATATTGTTAGTATAGAAAAAAGTAAAGAAACTATAGAAAACGTAAATGAATTATACAACTGCAGTCGTATTTGTTTAATCATTACAAGTTTTTTTCCTCCCGATAATATGCATTATAAAAACATAAAATATAAAACATATAAAACATAATAGCGATTTAACGTACATTTAAAACCTCACTAATAACAGGTATAATCATGTCTAATCTTAATAATTTTTGGCGCATCTGAATATCTTGAATTTGTCTATCTCTGTCTACTACAATAAAAACATACATGAAGCGACAGGCAAAGAATGTTATGACGCGGGATAAAAGAAGAATTGCTATGTTTCTAATTTAGCTATTTTTTAGAAAAATCATTTATCTACCATTATTTCCTATTAGTAATGTGTACCTGAATTAATCTATTATTAAATAAAGTAAATATTACTATGCGTAAAGAATGTCGTTTATTAGAATTAAAAAAACAAAATCTGCTAAATAAACCACAATGGAGAACAGAGAAGGAATTCGCATCTTGATCAATGAATTCGCGTCAAGCGTGGTTTTTTGCCTCAAAGGACAGAAAATCTATCGCGTATTAAGCGGGATCGCGTAATAATCGTTCGCGTATTAAACGTGATATTTTTGCATTAGGATTATAGTCGATGTTGAAGAGATAGGAAAAAATCCGCATATTAAGCGGGATCGCGTATTAACCGTGAACGCCTTAACCGGGTTCGACTCTTTTGGATATTAGGGGCGAACTCGTAAAACACAAATTTCAAAATTCAATATCAGGTATCGATATTAGGAGCGAACTCCTAAAACACAAATTTCGGGATTCAGTAGTTTTAATATTGGATGTGGATATTAAGAGCGAACTCGTAAAACACAAATTTCGAGATTGAATAATTTAAATATGAGGTATTTTGGATATTCGGAGTGAACTTGTAAAGCACAAATTTCGAGAATCAATTGTTTAAATATGAGATATTTTGGATATTAGGAGCGAACTCGTATAACACAAATTTCGAAATTCAATATGAGGTATTTATGGATATTAGAAGCGAACTCCTAAAATACAAATTTCGAGAATCAGTAGTTTAAATATGAAATGTTGTGGATATTATAGGCGAACTCGTAAAACACAAATTTGGAGAATGAATAATTGTGGTGGATATTATAGGCGTAAAACACAAATTTGGAGAATGAATAATTTAAGTATGAGGTGTTTTGGATATTAGGTGTGAACTCGTAAAACACAAATTTCGGCAATCAATAGTTTAAATATGAGGTATTTTGGCTATTAGGAGCGAACTCTTATAAAACAAATTTCAAAATTTAGTATGAGGTATTGTGGATATTAAAAGTGATTAAAGAACAAATTTCGAGAATCAGTAGTTTAAATATGAGATGCTGGGGATATTAGGGGCGAACTCGTAAAAGAGAAATTTCGAGAATGAATAATTTAATTTTGAGATTTTTTGGATACATTGTAAAAAGTTTACGTTAAAATACGGAAATTGTACTGGCAATCGAGACGCCAGTACTATTTCAGTATTTTTTTTCCGTAAATTCCAGAAAATTTTCCGTTTTTTCACAAAATGATTCCTTTTTTTTTTTTTTTTTTTTTCATATTTCGTATTTAAAAATTTCCGTTTGAAAGACAAAAAATAATTTTTCAAGGACAAACTTACATTTTTATGATTTTCATTCTTCAATTTTCAGGGACACGTTAACATCAAGATCAGAACACCTATATTTAATTCAAACAACAGTGAAGAAATAACACTTATTACCCACGGGAATCGAACTAGGGGACCGTCCTCTTCCAGCTTGCTGCGCTGTATCATTACGCCAAGCTGCGTTTTCAAATATCTTTACTTATTTCAGATGCATTTTATAAAGCAAAGGCAAGATGTTAAGGGACAAGATGACAATGGACTTATTTTTGTACAGATAATATTTTTCTATTGAGTATATAATTCTGAATGTTTTACACATTTTCTTTCCATAATTTCGAATATTTAGCTCTTTCATTTCATGCTTTGTAAGAGATAACTTTTAATCTTTAAAATATTACATGCATGAAAAAATGTATTAAGAGCAATGTTTCATTCTTTTTTTGCAAAAGTTTTAAAATTTTATTGTAATATTATTCATATTTATTTATTGATTTACTGATTTATTTTTGAAAGGATAGTAACATATTTTTTTCAAACATCTCTTTAACAAATTATTTCTGTGACGATCTATTGTAAACTCAATAAAGATAATTACTACAGGGTATTAAAATAAATTTCCTTTATTGCTTATTATAACTTAGATAAACATCAATTTTATAATCATTTCCGTATTGTATTTAAGATATGTTTTAAGCTTTATGTGCGAATCTGTTAAAGTGAATAGATTAAAAAATATTAAAATTAAAACTAGATTTTTTTCATTTTAAAACATCCTACAAAGACTTTTAAAAAATAATAATACTAGTTTGCTGTAATTAAGCCAATCTGTATTCTAAAATCATAATGAAAAATAAACTAACATTTCCTTTTTAACGGTCTCAAACTTTAAAAAAATTAACAAAATTTTTTTTTTTAAATATCGTAAAAATACATTAGCTTTTTATTAAAAAAAAAGAAAGAAAGAAAAATATTACAGCAAGTTGTTTAAAATACATGCTACAGATGGCGCCATAACTATTATCGGTTGTACTTGTAAACCCATAAAAACCAACACTATTTAGTCAATATCGAATCATTGGATATATTTTCAATATTGAGCCACATTTAGCCAATAATGGGGTTAAATTGAAAATAATATCAATGTAGGACAAGTATATACAACAATATAATTAATTGCTTCGCTTTCCAAACAAAGAATTATTTCTAAACATCATTTACGGAACTGTTGTGATTTTTTTACAGTGTATTAGGAGTGAACTCGTAAAACAAAAATTTCGAGAATAAATAATTTAAATATGAGGTATTTTGGATATTAGAAGCGAGCTCGTATAACATAAATCTCGAAATTCAGTATGAGGTATTGTGGATATTAGCAGTAAACTCTTAAAATACAAATTTCGAAAATCAGTAATTTAAATATGAGATGTTGGGAATATTAAGGGCAAAGTCGTAAAACACAAATTTCAATATGGATATTAGAAGCGAACTCTTAAAACACAAATTTCGAGAATCAGTAATTTGAATATGCGATGTGGATATTAGGGACGAGCTCGTAAAACACAAATTTCGAGAATGAATAATTGAAATATGAAGTATTTTGAATATTAGGAGTGAACTCGTAAAACACAAATTTCGAGAATCCATAGTTTAAATATGAGGTATTTTGGATATTAGGGGGAACTTGTATAACGCAAATTTTGAATTTGAGTATAAGGTATTGTGGATATTAGAAGTGAACTCTTAAAACACAAATTTCGAGGACCAGTAGTTTAAATATTGGATGTTGTGGGTGTTAGGGGCGAACTCGTCAAACACAAATTTCGAGAATGAGTAATTTAAATCTGAGTGTTAGGATCGAACTCGTAAAAAACAAAATTCCGCAATCAGTAATTTAAATATGAGTGTTATAGATATTAGGAGCGAACTCGTAAAAAACAAAATTCGAGAATCAGTAGTTTAAATATGAAGCGTTGTAGATTTAGGAACGAGCTTGCAAAACGCAAGTTTCGGGAATTTGTACATTAAATAAATGACGCATTGGGAATATTAAGAACTTGACAATGGTTGTCTTTTATTATTATCTTTCTTATTATTATCTATAGTATTTCTTTTAAACATAACGTGGAAGACTGTAGTAACTAGTGCTTGTACTAGTATCTTGACTTACAAGATCCCATTCTCCTCATACTCTAAAATTCGCTTTATTCAAATTGAACGTGTTAAGATAATGAAAATGTGCTTATCGAACTTGTGTTTTGCGAGTTCGCCTTTAAGGGTATTGGGGTTGTTCCATAAGTAAACATTTTCATGTTCAACAAACATGCTTAATTATAATCAAGCTAAATTAATAGCATTGACATTAGTATTAAAATTAGCTTCATTTTGTTACTCGAACTCGATACATAAATGATGTTACGCAGATGAAAATGTTTATACGAGAATTTGTAGAATTCGAAAAATCGACATTTCGTGTCGAGAAAACCGGTTAAAAACTGCTCAGAAACGTATCGTTTTTTCACTTTTTTAAAAAATAAACTTTTGTTTCAGAAATGTTACTTTAAATTTCGGATAACTTTTAATTTCTGACATTCCTGAAGATAAAGGAAATATTTTCGAATTTGTGGATCACTCGGAAGAGGTTGTGTTATACTTTCGTTAAATTTTGCTATATCTACAAACATTTCTTTTCTTTTACAACACAGCTGTTTTTAGCCTACCTTTAGCACATATCGGTTCGGCAATGGGTGGAAACCAATCAGCCAATCTGGATCATTTGGTAGGCAAGAGGAGTGGAAGAATCGCGACATCTTACATTGGTTGTATACGTAAAGTAGAATTACTGATCTCTCCAGGATTGCCACAAGCGACTATTTCTATATTCTATTCACACCACTATATTTAAAAAATAAATTTTTTTTAAATATTTCTCTTGCACGTGTAACCAAATTTTATGTAAATATTTTTGTTTTGAAAAAGGGATACGAGATAGAATTAAAAAATGCGCAAATGGCAGCACTGCTTCGTCGTCCTAACCCCCCCCCCCCCGCCCCCATGCACATCACAACAGAATATTGAACTTCGTTTCTCTATTTATAGTTATCAGATCTCCCGATTGTCGAATACCACTACTTTTCATAAAAAAATAGTCGCTTTATATAATAGCAGACAAATATTTCAATACGGATTTTTTTTTTTTTGTCCTACAATTTATCTTAACCCTTTCAAGGGCGGTGGTATGTTTATGAAACCACTTAATTTTAATTCCCAAGTACCACAATCGCACTAGAATTTTTTTCATGAAATTTTCCGCTTACTATGCATGTGAAATATAGCTTTTTTTCTTATTTCCAAATAAATTTGTCCGGAAGTTTCGGTGTCATTCATTCATTTCAACATTTTTGCAATGGAAGTGCATTGCCCCCTGAAAGGGTTAAAGGATAAGAAGTTTGTTCTTTCTTTTTCCTTTTTTTTTTAATTTAGATGAATAGGAAGTGGGATAATTTAAAGTTTTCGTTAAAAACCGGAATATTTAAAAAGAACTTTTGACAGCCAGAAGTCTAAATCCAAGACGTCTAAATTTTCAGAAAAAATAGTCGCAAAAAATTGAAAGAAATTTAGTTTATTATTGTTTGTGCTTGCTAATAATATTTTTAAAGTAAGAAATATGTCATTTATTTATTTCAGTTTAAATGATAGTTTCCATTCAGACACTTGAATCTATTTAAAACATTTAAAATTTTTCTAATCTCTCGACGAAAATTTAATGCAAAACATCTACAAAATCACTATAAACATTTCTGTTCAAAAATTTGTGAGGCCAAAGAATTCTTGAAATACTAATCTGATCAGAAAGTTCGACGACTAGCTTTACTAATGGATACGGTTTATTGATATCCTATGTTACCAAATAAAAAACTTTCAAAGTATTCCGTTTCTGCAGCTATGCTTTCCTACTAGGGCAAGTACAGTTTCTGAAAACTTTCTTGGAAGCCTTTATATGAGATGGTCTTCATTGCGAACGTCGCCGCTTCTTCAACATTAGATAAACTGTTTTGACAGGACACATTGCTCTCTCACAGTACACATGCTGTAAGATGCACAATGTTTCTGTCGACAGTTTCTGAAAACGTTGGCATTATTCGCAAGTTGTTCTTCAAACGTCATTTCTTTTTCGACGAATTCGAAGGACTACATTTCACTAATACACCTTGTCTGAAAAAACCCGGCACTGCGGACGTATACATTTCTGACCACATCTCGCGTCACTTGTGCCTCTACGCCTTGGTAAAATAGATCCATTCTCTTCCAATCTGGGTTGGTAAAATCAGAACAGTCTCCAATTTTTCTTATCTTTGTAGTAGAAGTATTTTTTGCATCTATATCGAATTAATCTCATTACTTTGCGCCCAGAGTTATATACAATGTCTCACTCGGAAAAAGTCTCCTAAAATTTTATTGTTCGATCGAAAACCAGACGTTTGGTGTTAGTTCACACAATTCTTGCACAATATTGATACCGAATTTGGAATTAATATTCACAACCACGTAATCATACGGCCCAATCATTCAATTTACACAAAAGGGTTTTGGTTTTTCCCTCAATTTCCGATGGGAAAACAAAGTTTCCCGAATCAAGAAAAGTTCGAAAACATCAAACGGTTTCGGCTTCTGATTGGGAAATTGCTGAAAAATGGAAATATTTCCGGGTAACTAGGAAGGATTAGAATATATGCATTACCGCAAGAAATTAAAAAAATGTATTAAGTAAATATATATCCCTTCTATTTACCATGTTATAATCAGATTAATATTATTTTACTGACGTCAAAATATTAGCCTAATGTCAAAAACTGCTTGACCACTGCCGTTAATCTTGTTCGAAGTCACAAATCTAACAGCTGCCATTGATTGGAATCTTATTTGTAGCAGACGACACGACGGCCAGATATGACATATATCCGGATTTTACAAAATCAGATGAAATCTTCCGCTTGTAAACATTTCCTGTTCTTGAGGATGACTTGTTCTTAATGATGAATGAGACAAGATAGTGATTTATATTCATGATTATTCTAATCCAAAAAATTAATTATCAAACTGAAAAAGATTTGCAAATATTAAAAATGAATCCTAAGCTGAACTCATTAAATGGTGTAACATAATAAAATTTTAAATAAAAGACATGATAAATTTAACTCAGTGGTGTATTTATACAATAGAATGAAATTAATTTGTATGTTAAATAAATGCGCAATTACTTAGTTTGTGTTTTTGCCGCTGCTTTTCCTTGTTTTCTTGCCTGTAGCACTAGGGTGTGTTAATTTGAAGGGCAAAAATAAAAATTCGTGATTTTTGTGAATGAGGGGGGGGGGGGGTCCAAAAAATTGCCTTTTGATGTGTAATATCCTAATTTAAAAGATTTTTCCTTATTCATAAAGATTTACCTTGGTAAATTTGCGCTGGATTATAATCTGTATTGAAATTTCTGAAAAAGGGGGATAACGTAATATAAACTCCAGCAAAATTCGCTCAAAAAGTGGTTTAATGAACTCAAACAGTTTTATTTATATTTTCTCTTTGTTATGAAACACTGTAAACACACTGTAAAAAAAAGTTAAAAGCTTCAACGAACAATATTCATGAAATCTTGCTTCGATTCATTCGTAGACATCATTCTTCTGCTTGTTTCCTGGCCTCTAATGAATCCTTCTCGTTTCTCATGAGTATACACTTTGCCAGAAGCCTCCGTTACTTGTTTCCCACACCTCTCTATGGACTGTCCATGACATGGCCACTTTGGAACTTGCGTTGGCTCTTCAACAAACTTTTTTATTTCTGATATTTTGAGTTTACAAGTTAGTGGAGGTTCATATACTTTTTCTGACCAGTCTATCAGTTCCAAAAGGGAAGTTGCATTTTCATTTATTGCAGGTGTTTTCCTAGTCCAAACAGATAGGTCTCCTAGTACATCATCATCTTCATTTTTTAATTTAATTATCTTCTGGACCCCAGTTTTTCTTTCTTCGTCTTCCGAGCATAAAAGCGTCTGAATCACCATGATGACCACGATGAACGTTGGACTGTTGGCCAAACAATATCTGCTACTGCCTTATCTGCTACTGTCTTCTGATATTTTAGGAGCTGCAATTGATAAAGAATGTGGCGAGGTCCTTCCACCCGAGAGAATTTCGATTTGATTGTAAACCAGGATAGTAAACACCAACAATGTATTCCACAAGCAGTTGTAACTTCTCCAAGTTGTTGTCTTTAAGACTATATTTTGAAATCCATATGCGACAAGTTCTATTTGTAGTTGTTAACCACCGAGAGTGGCTTGTAGGACCAATTTCTAATAAGGAAAGGACAGCTGACGTCACTGTTGGTTGAACTGCTGTGGATCAGCAAGAAAAACCGGTCCTTTCCTTATGACTTCTACTGTACATATGAGATCGGGAAATTTGATTGGTCTACGTTTAACAGGCCTGTGATACGATTGGCCTACGTCGCAAAGACGATTCCTGCAATCACACTATGACAAAAATTTAGTGGTAGATTGGTTGACGTAAGTGTTTGTTTGTAAACATGCCCTTTCCTTATAATGCCAGATCAGTTGGAAGTACACCTAATAGTCCTTATGGCCTGAGTTTCTAGCACCATCTATTGGCAAAATTTTAAACGATTTGTTTTTCAAGCTAAAACAAAAATGCTCATTATAAGAAGTATTTTAGACTAACCTGAGCACCTATACGTCAATTATTTGATTTTACTGAATTTTAAAACGTGGTAGTTAATTTTTAGTCGTTTTGTAATGATATTTAAGCTCTTAGCGACGACTGTCTTTTACACGTCTTTTAATTTTTAGATACTAAATTTTCCGAACAGAATTTTCCGCTTTATTAACTCTCTGAAAATACATGATTAGATAAAGCGAAAATTTCTGCTCAGAAATACTGGTGTTCAACTTCAAGAATTCTGTACACTCTATACGGTAACGTATACGTGCCGCTTGTCGCATAGTTGATTAAGCATTATTAGCAAATTCCCGTGTAACATAACCACCAAAAAGAATCGTATAATTATATAAAATATCATAAAAAAATCATAATTTTCACGCGATGTGTAAAATGAGCCATATCCAAATCATTGTAGCGTCAATATATCTAACTGCATGGCGGATTAAAACTTGCCTAAAATATTAGCAATTTTATTGCAGTATTATTTAACTAATACTTTTATCCGTTTATAAATTGTAAAACGTCCAAACTATGGCTCCCATACGACGTAATATAACTTATCACGAAGACATGGTCACGGCAATCTTACATTCAACTCACCAAATTATAGTAACTTCAGAATCAGCATTATGACGAACTAAAGAGCCTGATGAAGAGAGCTGATAATTTGTTGAACTCAAAACTGTAGTTGTGTTTTTATTCATTATATGAAAAAAAAGAAAAAGCTAGTGCTATATATTGTTCAGTGAATTAAATCCTTTTTCACATTGGATGAAATTTCATGAATCTTGAATTTAGATAAGTTAGACCTTATACAGCTTCTTATACTTAGTATAAAACTTCCCTTAAAAATATTTTCGGGAGAAGGGAGTGTGGTGCCAGATCACACATATTTGAGCTTTTTCATCTTAAAAATATCAATTATTAAATTATTTAGCTATAGCAGAGTTGCCAAGTCTCCGGCTTTTTGCGCACCACTATTATCTTAGAAAAAATGTTGTTCTTTTAAATCGCCTAAATGTTCCATTTAAATAAAACAGCATTTTCTGTATTAAAATACTGGTATCCAAAAAGCCGGAGACTTGGCAGCTCTGCTATAGTTAATTAAGCTCTCAAATCCCCTAAAATAAGTATTTAAATTTTATCCTATTCCCAAAATTAAAATATTCTTTCTTTTTAATATCTTTCATTTTTCAGCCTTAATAACAATCGTATTAAGTATTACATATGTCATATCGCGCTATAATTTATTTCATCTTTCGTAAATAAAGCATTTCCTTTTCCAGTGAAATATTTTATCATTATGTTCTTTAAGCTAATAACTTACATCTTTCATAAATAAAGCTTTTATCCGTTACGGTATAATGCATTATATTATAATAAATCAAATTTTTTCATTTTCTTGTGCAACTTAAAATTCGTACGTTAAGCATATAATAATAAATAATTTGATAATTCTTTTTTACTAATGGAATATATTTTGATGAGTAATTTTCCCAGTAAATCTATTTGTTTATAAATAACAGATTCAAACTTTTTGCTTGCTTTAATTAAATGTACTTTGTCTTGGAAAAACGAAATCATTAATAAAAAAGATACATTGATTACGGTGTCAAATTGTTATTATCTTGGATGTTGAATGATTTATTGAAATGCTATTATATTAATCTTGCCCTTTGATGATTAAATAATTCGTTCAGTGTAATCATATTAATTTTTATTAGCTCTTTTTTACACCACGCTAAACTGTGTCTGTTTTTTATCGTTATGTTAAAAATGTTGTCGAACTTCGGCTATTTTATGCCAACGCATTAAACTGGCAGGCTTTTCTATTTTTAGTCACTCTGCTTGCTCTATTTTGCTTGGTTGTAAAGCTGTTTAAATATAGCACCTCCACTTGCCTCCTCCCATAAAAATTTCATAAATAGTCTTTGTCGCTCATTCAAACCGATATGTATACTGTAAAAAAAAAAAAAAAAAAAAAAAATCCTTTAAAATACGGAAATTGTACTAGCAATCGAGACGCCAGTACTATTTCCGTATTTTAACGGAATTTTTTCCCGTAAATTCCAGAAAAAATTCCATTTTTTTCACAAGATTTATGGAAAAATATTCCGTTAAAAATACAGAAATAGTACTGGCGTCTCGATTGCCAGTACAATTTCCGTATTTTAACGGAATTTTTTTTTACAGTGTACGATACCTTAAATTCGATTTTAAAAAGTTTAAATTTCCATTTCGTGGTATTTTCAATTTCGGAAACCTTAAAATCTTTTGAACTTTCGTTTTTAACAAAAAATTTTTCTTTATATAAACTGAAACTTTTGAGAATACCATGCATATCGTTTAAAGAAAGATCTAAGCAGCTCCCTTTCATTCGGATGAAGTTTTACCCATTTTCGTCTTAAAATCTGTGGCAATGCCATCTCGCACGAACAGTAAAAGAATTTTCTAACAGGGAGCAACTGAGTTAGGCCGGCACAATAAGGAAAGGACATGTTTACAAATAAATACTTCTGTCAAACATCTACTTACTACATTTTAGCCCTAGCGATGATTGCAGAATCATCAAGGTCGTTAGTTTTTAATTAGACATTATTCTTCTAAGTAATCATGATAATTCTTTTATATATATATACGATAATAATAATAAGCTCATATGGTTAATTTATGTCCGTGTTAACTTGTATGTAGTGCATTATTTTTTGTAGAAATGTACGCATATTTATGACTTAAAGTTAGTAAAAAATATAGATTTCATTTCTTAAAAAGCAAAATTCAAAATAATGGGTTTGTTAAAACATTTCTTTACAGTTTTGTGCTAGTGGAATACATAATTTTTAAGACAGCAAGCTTTAAAATTTCTTACTTGCTCTAAATTTTTTACCAGCTTAAAAAAAAATATCTTTTAAAAATTCTAACGAATTTTATAATAAAAAGTTATCTATACTAATTAAAGAAACTTTCGCTCTGTGTATGTGTGTCTGCGATGGCTAGCGAAATCAACGGCACGTACAAGGCTGCAAATTTTTGTGAGGGTAGCCCGAAGTGTCTCCTGATGTAATGTGACTCAGAATTTAAAATTTCTAATACTTAATTGAGTTATTAATTAAACATTGCAACTCACACTCATCAAAATATCAGCTATTTGATCCCCAATCAAGGGCAATGCTTGCGCACGCGCACAAACCCATTTACGCATCGGAAGCTAGCGAAGAACCGACTTTCGATTTTACTTGTGTTTTTTAATAGTACTGTTTTAAGCTAAATTGACCAAACCCCTCGGTACAGTTAAAATTGAAAGACATATTCCGAAAGATCGTACTCTTAGGTCTAAAATGCCGCAATCAATTCGAAAAAATGTTGCAGTTAACCCTTTGATTTTTTTTTTCTTCAAAAAGGGTCGTTTTTCCGAAAAACGTTTTCTCCCTTATTGCAACACCCCTCCAGGCCGAAATGCTAGAGGCTGACAAACCAAAAATAGGTTCTTAAAGCTGAAACCTTCTTCTAATGTATGGTGTAATCGGTTTTAAAAAATATGAATTTTAACCCTTTCAAATATACCGGCGAACGCAGGTCACTTCGCGTCTCCCGTTGAGGATATTTTTTCTATGCTAAAATTAGCTAAATGTCCGTATTTTAACACAATCTTTTTAGCGCATCTCAACAGACCAGATATACATCACATCATTTACAAAAATTTCGAAACTTTCGGATAGGTAGAAATTTTTTTTACAAAATATAATGTGTGAAAATATCGACGAAATCAGTAAAAAACAGAGTATTTCGTCGCGGTTTCGCTCGCTTTCGGTACGCGTAGACTCCAAAAATAAAATTACGCAGAAAATAAAATACCAAATAGTATATACTTTCAATTCAATATTTTTTCATTTAAAAATATAAATTCAGACAAAATGGGGGTTAAAGATATAAAATCATACAAATTTGAGGTTCATTTAAGAGTCATTCATCAGGGGCCCGGGCGCATATTTCAGACATGTATATCGCGGAGACGATTACAGCTTCTAAGTCAATCAGCGATCGTTACGGATGTCAACACGCTCAACGAGTTCTCTCTTCTCACTGTCCAATTGAAGCGTTATCCTTCGACTTCACAACAGAAAAAATTCTGCCAAATCTCCTGTCTGTTTATTTTTGTTAGGTTGTTTTTAAATTTAACATAAGTATAATTTCTAATTGAAGTAAATAAAATCCAAAGTCATTCTGAAATTTGAAAAAAAATGTATTTCACGTTTATGGCGACCAATGTAAATAATAAACACACATGATCGATCATCCACGTGTTAACTATCAATAAATCTGTGTGGGCGTGTGTATGACCGTGATGATGACGCTCGCGGATTGGCTGGAAGCTATAATCGTCTTAGCGATATACATGTCTGAAATATGCAGCACGGGCAACGACGGTCGGGTCAGCTAGTATTTAAATAAATCTTTGTTAAAAGAATGTAAAATAGAAAAAAAAGTCGATTGTGATTAAAAGAGTATGAGAGAATTAAATATTATTTTTGTCAGACATTTTCTTCCTCACTAACAGAAAAGTCTATTCCCATCACTTTTTACTACGTTTTAAAACGTTCTTATAAACATAATTTTCCCTTCCTTCACCTATCACACTTTAATTCGTTCCAGACGGCGCATTTTTTGGAGACCATCCCCAGCAGCCGAAATTTCCATATTGACAAATAACGGGCCTGCCACTGGCGACTTTTTTATATACTATTCGCACCACTATTTTTTTAAATAAATGTTGTAGTATATTTCTCTTACACATGTTGCCTGTCAACTGCCAAGATTCAGTTCCTGTTAGGCTTCCATTGTGTTACTGTCGGGGTTGTGGGGCAGTGGCCCCAGGCTCCTCGGAAAACCGTCAGAAGTAGTTGTCTGTCAACGTTTGTGTGAAAGCGGTGCGAAATTGAAATAAAAAATAGTCGCCAATGGCAGCCCTTCTGATAATTGCAATTAAATATCACTACGCACACGGTGTGCTACCCGTCTTTTTGGCTCGGAAATGCATCGCACTCACGGTGTGCAATCCGTTTCAAATGGGTTAATACAGCCAGGGTTTCCCGTCCTATTACATAATATGACTGGAAATTCCCTTAAGTATAATCTTGTCTTAGCACAGGGAGAGGTTTACGTTCACTACTATAAATAGCAGTTGCTTGGGGTGCAAAAGACACATTATTTGATGTCTAAAAATGTTATTTCAAAATGTCATCCTGGAATATTAGAAAAATATATCGCTCAATGTCAAATGATGATATTCAGCAATGGTAGAAAAAAACATCACTTAATATCAAAAGCTGATATTCGGAGATGTTGGGAAATATTGACCAACGCCAAATATCAAAAAATAATATTCTGGGAATATCATTTTAGGGAGGGCGTCATTTTACGTTGGCTAATATTACATTTTGAAAATGGCAAATATTTCATTTTGATATTGGCCAATATAGCACAAATCCTGTCTCTCTAATCTGCGCATTTTCGGTGCTGCACGTGCTACGATGACACAACAGCATCACATCACCCTGACAATCACCAAGCAACTCAAGTGAACATTACTGGTCCGACGTCAACGAGCAGTACTCCTCACTGCGGTTGGAGTACTGTGGCGACGCCATCTCGCACGAAAGTTATGGCTGTATTAGACGCGGAACGATAAACAACAAACATTTCCTTAGACATTTTACGAAACATGTTCGTCCATCTCTTTGCGTGTTCGGTAAACAGGTTTTTCAAACCTTTTGTGTTGATCTGAAAGTGTTACCTATTCATATAAATCCTGTTTTCCTAGCTTCGCTCCTATTGGCTCAGTTGACCAAGCGCTGAATGAGTATCTCAATCATAGACTTCTAATATAACTGGAGGGAGAAATGGCAACATTTTCCTGAGGCACATATCATGCTCCCCACCATCACGTGATGGTGGGGAGAATGCGCGCCAAACCGGTTTTTTCCGCATCCCACCAAGACCTATTTCGTCTGCGTTCGTTTTGGAGCGTTTCTTTTATCACGAGAATGAAAGCGGAAAATTGCCAAGAAAGGGATCACCGCCAAAAAATGACACCCTTTTGGCGATGAAATCTCCGACATGAGTGCATCAATGTTCGACAAATGAGAACAATGGGATTCGCTCTCTATTCAATTCCTCCTCTAAGATCTCGATGAATATTGAACATTTCCAGCGCGATGCCGGAAAGTTGTGCGAGCAAGAATAGCCAGCCAAATGATCTCCTTCATCAAGGCCAAGCAACTTTTGCTGACTATAGTCAGCCAACTATATATACTGACTATAGTCCAACCCGCCTATATATAGACGGGTTGGACATGACGTCACATGTCTGGCATCGCTTCATACGGAGCCCAATCGCAAGGCGAATGTGGTGCTCTCCATCTGACTTATTAGGCTTATTTGCACTATAATAATAAAAATAAGAAAGATCTAAATTAAACAGAAAGATAACATGTACTTTTAACGGCAAACGGGCAGTTCTGTGCTCCACGTGTGTGCTCCAGATGCAATAGTATCAGTCGTTGCTCATAGCAACGTGACGTCAATGCAAGGACTCCAGATAGCATGAACATTAGCATTAGCAGCAAGTTTAATTTTTTCTGATATTATCTTGCCATGACAAATTTGAATTGAAAAATTCGTAGCAAATCTCCCGCAAGGTATGTGGCTGAGAGGTTCTGCTCTCGAAGCTGGTAGACGGGAGGTGCTGGGTTCGAACCCAATCGCGCCCGTCGGCCTAATCGTTCGGAGTTTTCGTGGTTTTCTTCGAACCGTGGATTTCCATGCGTTAATACGGATTAGGTTCCCTTAGAAAGACCTCCACGGAAGGCACTCCCCCTAGGGCCTATATCCCTCGTGCAGATAATTGGCCGTCAAAAATCAACCCAATCAACGCAACTCCCGCAAGGTATACCATCACCCACTTGCATGAGTAGTTTGTTGTGAAACTGATGGCAAGACTGTCTTTAATTCACAAAAGTGACGAAAGCAATAAAACCTCTTTTGAGAGAATAGACAATCAGCAGATACACACAAATTTTATTCAGTTGGCACAGCTTTTTTTAAACGCTATACTTATCAAATACCAAAAAAGGCTCGAATTGAAAAGTACAAATATTACCCTAACTTGTTTATAGTGGTAAAAACGATGCATGCACCTTAACGGTGCGTATGTATCAATAGACCTGATCAGGTCTATGGACCCTTCGAAGTGATTAAACTTATAGAGTAACAGTTGTAAGCAGTTAATGTGGCATGGAAAGATTACTACTTGACAGTAAGTTTGCAGTATTTTTGATTACTTGTTTGCCATTAATTTACAATAAATTTGATACAGCATGAATTTAACTTGCACGACAAGTTAGCTGCAAGTTCAAAGTGTGGTAACTTCGGCGTTTGCGTTATCTTGCTGCAGTCTTGTTTTGTTATGAACTTTCAGTCTTGTCATGCTGAACTTGTTGCAACTTTGCAGGTTTTCAAAACAAGACTTCTGCAAATTTTCTGCAAACTAAAAATGCTATATGGGTAATGTTCTATTGGGGAAAATGTTCGGTGAACGACTTTCGTGTGATAAGGCTATAAAACGAGTTTCTAGCATGAAGCAACTGAGCAAGCTTTCTGCTTGGTATTATAGAACTCGTCTGCTGTTCCGAGATCTCTGGTTCGGTCCTTGCTACTGGCGCACATATCTCCTTCAAATCATAGCTTCTTCAATCTCCTTATTTTCTACATGTAATTTGTTCGCAAATAAATTAGCTATTCGTAAAACCGCTTCTTAATTTTTTATTCTTTTCCATTTTCTTACTTTCTTTTCTTTATAAAATAGTCCAACGATTGGATGCCGATTAATAGTAAATCTCTAGCTTAATATGATTTTTTTCTATTCAATATTAATTGTTTTAGTATCAATAATCAATGTTGGATCAAAAACTATCAAGGAGAAGGAGCAGGAATTTATTCATAACATTTTCAGGAAAATGTACTTACAATTCAGTCAATAATCATTAAATAAAATTATGACAGACAAAGACATATTAAAACAGTACAACATACATAATATTTACGCGCATTTTCTATGCATTTTCAAAACAAGCGGAAGCCCCACCAGTGGCCGAGAGGTTGTGCTTTCGAAGCTGATAGACGGGAGGTGGTGGGTTCGAACCCAATCGCGCCCGTCGGCCTAATCGTTCGAAGTTTTCCGTGGTTTTCTTCGAATCTTGGATTTCTTTGAGTAAATACGAGTTAGGTTCTCTTAGAAAGACACCCACGGTGGGCTTTCCTCCACCCCCGGGCCTATATCCCTAGAGTAGATAATCGGCCATCATAAAGCAAATTCAATCTCAGATTAAAGATTGTACGAGTAGGAGGAATACCTATATGTGCATTAGTCTGTGCATTCAAGTTCAAAATTTTATTTTGATTGCGTGGCTCGTAAGAAAATCTAAACCAAAGATGTTTAAGATCTTAAACGTCTTTGATCTAACCAAGAGATTACGACCATGGGGTCAGCGATAATAGTAACACATTCATTAGCAGTAGCATACTTTTTAACAAGCATTATCAAAGTAAAGGCATTCCTTAGTAGTGCTCTTAGTGCTGCCATCTTGTAGATGGAAACAAAATGAAGCAAATCAACACACAAACAAACCCGAAATCTGAGAAAAATGTCATAAAGTGTACTAATTTATAAAGTTTTTCATGAAAAAGTTGGAGATTTTTTTCCTCTTTATGCTTTTTAAAACCTTTTAAATGACAAATCAATAACTTCTAAGGAACGGTATGAATTCCATTACACATTAACAAAAATATTATATTATGTTTATATTTTGCCGCTGGTAACTTCTTGTCATTTGTTTATTCGTACGTCATTTCAATGCGAACTTTGAACTTACTGGCTTGAATATCGATGTATCGAATAGATGTCGAATGCTGAGGAGGAGTAATTCAACATGCATTTGAAATGTAATCCGAAACAGATAATTTGTGTTTTTGACTAACTAAACAACATCTATCAGCAATTATGTCTTTCAACAGTTTTTCTAACGAACCGGTTATCGAAAGAACAAACATGTTTGAAGTAACATTTCAAAACGTCTTTCTTTTTATTTTATAAAAAATAATTTTAAGGTGCTATCAATCAGGATGATTTATAATCTCAAAAGCCGTTACTTAATTTTAACATGTTTAGTAATACATTGGTTAAATGAAACTACTATATCACGTTTATGTAGTGATTTGACAGTTCAGATATTAAATGAATTTGAATTAATTAAACTGAATTATGTTTTGTTGCAGGGCAATTAAATGTTTTTGTTCTGTTAATATAATGTGTTATATTAATTTATTAATAGAATAATAATAATCATTTGACAACATTATGAGTTTTGTTACTTGTTCTGTCTACTAATGTTGTCTAAAATTCTTTATTATGATAATTTTAATTTGCAATAGTTTTATTTTTTTTATTTTTAATTACGTTTTTGTGTTTTGACAGTCAACGATATATCATAGGTGCACCCCTGTTGATTTGTCAGCTTAGTTTCTATATATTAACCTAAAACAAAATTTTGTTCAGTTCAGTTGCATTTTACTATTTGATTCATTAATGTTTTGTTAATTCGTTGGATGGTCAGTTAGTTCGATTCAAAATGATGGCTTTGATTACAGGGCGATTCCGTGCAGAGTGTCACACATGTAATGCAGGCTTTAATTTGCATTTATTCAATTATTTATTAAACTTTAATGCTAATTCTGATTTTAAGTGGTATGGTAAATAAGTTATTACCATATTTTTTTAATTTAAATGTGTGGCAATAAAACTCACAGAAGTAGTATATCATTTAATTTCAGTACTCAAAATGTGCTTTTTTCTGAAGTAGGAAAAAAGCACATTTTATACTTCTGTGAGTTTTATTGCCACACATTTAAATTTAAAAATATGGTAATAACTTATTTTTAGTAGGGTAGATGCACCAGTTTTGGCCACTGTACCAGTTTTGGCCACATTGGATCAATTTGTCCAATATTTAGCCTGTGAATTCATGCTAACAAATAATATGCATTCTTACACTTTAAGTAAACTCTCTTTTATCATTTACAATATCATTTGTTTATTTTTTGCTAAAATGTGACTTGTAAAAAAAATAAATATGTGAAACTGCAGTGTGTGCTTACATGTATTAAGATTTTTGCTTAGCAGACAAGTTTTCAGAATCTTTCAACATTAGGCACTTATAGGGTTCTATTTGTTCTGAAACAAATTTCTATTAGGTTTTATGAGGTAAGCTTTCTCTCTACTGCAATTTTACATTTAAATTACTTATTTTAACAGTTTAATGGGGGGTGGCCAAAACTGGTGCATTAAATTTGCTATATGTACCAGTTATGGCCATGGAGGTGGCCAAAAAGGGTACAACATATGTTCCACTTTTGGCCACATGATTCATTATCATTATAGAAGGAATTTTAGCCATTTAATAAATTTAAGAACATCTGGATAAATCAAAATCAATTTAGTTTTGTTTTATATAGTAATGGCTTCAATAATAATAATAATAATAAAATTAAAAAAAAGCAAGGCTAATGGCGGTTCTATAAAAGAGATTTTGTTATTTTCTGTCCAATAGATAATTCACTTTAGAAAGAAGAACATTGTGCTAGTCACTAAAGAAAATATAGTATTGTGTTTATTTTTGATAAAGCAAAAGGGGAGGTGATATGTAATTTGTAGATATGATAAATAAACAAACATAAATTTTGAAAGATTTTACAACTTATAAATTAAAACGTTCAATAAAATTATAGCATGATTTAATTGCTTGTATTTTTCCTAAAGAAATGAAGACGTTCCATAATTTTTGCAATATTTCAGGCACACGGATTTAGAAATACTAAATATTGTGAAAATCTTTACTAGAGAATCTAAATAATACAACTAAGAATGTATTTCACATTATTTAAAAAGAAGAGGATTCATTTTAACAAGTTTAAAAGAGATTCTGTGCTCTTAAAAAATGGCCTAGAGGGAACACTGCTCTAAGATAAGAAGTAAAATTAAGGCCATTCAAAATGTAATGCCAGCACTACAAGCTAGCAAAGTTTTGGAGTAACCCGTTCTTGCCTTACATCAGAAGTTTGTAGGATTGACACCACTTTCCTCTAATGTTGAATCTCAAGTAGTAGATCTAGGTACTAGGAATTGAAGTTAAAAATCAATTAGAAAAGTGGATTTTAGATATTGTCAGAATACTATTTCCTATAAAAATGCAACAACTTTTAAGATTCTGTCCAGAAAATTGTAGCCGGTAAGATAGAAACTCCATTTCAAGATGGAAGACCAGGCATGAAATGGTATGATTCGCTTCTGAAATCACACCCTAAAATAACTTTCAAAGAAGCAGGGTACATAAATAAGGCATAAGCTAATATAAATCAAAAGATAATTTCAAGAAGTATAACATTTTTGATGAAAATCAACCCAAAATCAGAAAATGCTTTCAAGAAATATAACACTTTGATGAAGATTCAAGTGTTCTAAACAAGCCACAATCCATGAATAATTATAAAACTGATTAAATAGTTTTAATCTTTATGTCCTATAGGCACTGTTGTCCCGTTTATTAATCAAATTTAAATATATTTTTTGTTTTTTAATTGGAACTTTCAGTTAAAATCAAAATAAGTATATTTTACTTGATATTTTTATCAATTCATAAAGAAATTTGCAAAATTCTCTTAATACAGCAAACAAATATATGTGTGGTAAAATAGATGTTGCATAAAAATGCTTTATTTTTACTTATTATCAATTAAAATGTTTGTTAAACTACATGATATTGGAGTGGCCAAAACTGGTGCATAGAGATGGCCAAAACTGGTGTAGGGGTGGCCAAAACTGGTACAAATTGGAATAAGTTACTTGATGAGTTATTACTCACAATCTAAAATATTCTGTAGAAAATCATTATAGCTAACAGAAAGACAATTAAATTTACTAAAGAATGATGTTATTATGATTTAATATGCTTAAATCGGTCAAGAACTGTAAAATTTCTATTTCGAATTTTCTCTAAAAGTGGCCAAAACTGGTGCATCTACCCTACATTTTATGTACTATATTTTTTCACATGCTGATTAGTCTTTCCCAATATTTTTAAAAAGATGCACGTGGTATGAGTTTTTGACATTTAACACAAATTAAGGTGATCAGATGCCCTCATTTTCTGTGGATAGCGCTTATATTGAAGGCAATTTACCCATTTTTGAAAATTTTAAATGATAAATTAGCATAACCTGACCAGGTGGTTAGCTTAATGCAATTAGCTATCCTGTCAGATGTAGATATGTCTTGAAATTGAACATTTTTCAGAAAATGACTAAATTTTCTGGTCACCGTATATCCACTGGCCCCTATATGAAGTTGTTGGACTAAATTTTGAGTTTGGATTTATAAAACTGTCAACCAATACTTTATGAATATTAGGCAGTTTTTACTGTTTTTAACCCAAATGAGATATTAGCAAGCTGGATTAAGTGTGTTATAAGAGGAATCAGCAATACATGAAAAAATACTGTATGTGTAGGGGGAACTTGGGATACTTTTTTTCATGCTCCAAAAGTAATTTTTTTGTTCTGTAAACTCTGATGTTATAATTTTTTCTGTTTAAAGATAAGACTTTTTTAATTGGTCATTTGTTTTGCACATGTTTTTAGCTACAGTAACATGTATAATAATATTAATCTTCTTATTAGCAAATGGCTGCATTTTAGGGACACTTGACCCACGATTGTGATTAGTACTACAGTAGAGGATCTTTATAACGCAATTCTCCATATAACGCATAACTTCTCAGATGTGAACAATTAATTTTGCAGTTAAAAAGCACCTGCATTTTCACATTGTAAAATATTGCTACTCTCTAGGACTAAATTTGATACATTAGTTCAACTTTATCTTCTAATTTAAGACCTTTTTACTGAAAAAAATGCTATTATCATAATAAACATTTTTGAAAATATATAATATAAGGGATGGTTGTGTCAGTTATATTTGGATCATGTTTATAAAGTAAAGTTAACAATGTCTGACCTATATTATGCAAAAATTTATAATTTGGATAACTCTTGATAACAAGGAATGCAGTATAAAGCTATTCTAATGTATTTTGATATGTTTCAGACTTATTTGGCCATGTCTACAAGGTGAATTTAATGATGTGATCCATGTAACGCAAAATTCTATATAACGCACAACCTTGCGTTTTTAGGTTTGCGTTATAAAGATCTTCTACTGTATTCAAATGCATTTAGCATGTTTTATTTTTGAATTAAAAATATTATAATATTAAATATTATAATCATATAAATATAAGTATTATAAGTAAATAATAGGGGAGAGTTGGGAGGAGTGGGACAGATTTCACAATTTATTTTTTAATTCACTACTTATGTTTTACCAAGAGTACAGCTTATAAAAATCTAATAGTATGTTACTTAAGCTATGTTTAAAAAATACAAACGCTGTGAAATACAAACAACTGGCTTTTATTTGCACGTTTTAAAATGTTAACATTTTTGTCCCATACCTCCCTCATATGAGGGAGGTATGGGACGCACATGAGGGAGGAATAGGACACTGTTTGATAAAAATTAAATTAACTCATATTGTATTTTGATAAGTCAACACTGAAAGCAAGGTAGGGCTGGGCTCGGCTGGTACCACAAATTATTTGTGGTTGAGGCAATTTCATTATGATATCCCTTTTCTCTACTTCACTGAAGTCATTTTCATGTGAGAAGTAAAATTTTTCTTTTTCATCATTTTTGAATATGATAAACTACTTATCACTATCTATATCCTCAACTCTGCCAATATAATAAACAGCTGTCTTCTTCGTCAAAATTTTAACAATTACAAAGTCATTTATCCTAATTTTGGATCATCAGTTAACCAATCTAATTCTTCAGCAATTTCATTATCATTGTGAGTAATCAAATCAAAAGTCTTCATCTGTAGAATCATGCAACAAAAATTTCCCATCAATGGAATCATCAGATAATTCATTCGCTTTTTTCTGTTTCTTCCTTTTCACCTTAAGAGTTTTCTTTTTACACAATCTCTTCTGCTTTTTATCAGCGGCTATTTTTTCAATTTCTTCTTTTTCTGGTGTGTCAGTGATGATTTTTTATCTTTCCTTTTTTCTGTCTTTCTTTATAGTTTTTGTGGAAATGCTTTGCGATAAGGGTGCATATCGGAAGGACTCAAAGGTGTTTGAGAACATGTCCCATTCCTCCCTCTGCTGAATATTTTTTAAAAATGCTTATCATATATATCATACTACATTTATGCTTTATTTGGCTGCTAGTTTACAAACACTATATCTTTAAGTTTATTATACAATTACTATAATATTTTTATTTTAAATATAATATAATTGAAACAAATCATTGAAAGAATAAGAATTTGTACTTACTTCTGAGGTATGAAAATAAAATTTTCCCTTTTAAATGCAAACAATAATACAGCTGGGTAACAATTAGAATCAAACATGAGGCTATAGATGTTTTATCTAGTGGACAAACTAGAATTCAATTCTAACAGTTATTTTGGACATAAATGCTGCTGTCCCACACCTCCCACTGTCCCATTCCTCCCAACTCTCCCCTATAAATATTATAAGTAAATGATTGGGTTCTTATCAAATTTTGCGGGAAACGGAATACAAGAAGGTTTTTTGTAAAGGTTCTTGAAATCAATTCTGACAGGCTTATGATTCAATTTGCAAGAAGAGTGGATGGTATGCCATTTAAATGTCTTGAAATGAATGATATATCATAAGTTGATCCTGACCAAATAGAAGCTGTTCTTCATCCTTGTGAGTTTTCAATATAAATAATAGAATTACAAGTTTTGTGTTGAAATATGACTTTACATCTGGAGTTGAATAAATTGTTATTTTCTTATTCTGGAACTTGTTTAGGCACAGAATGATCTTTCAGACTGCTAATATTTTGAACTTTCTTAATAAAAATTAAAATTGGGTATATTAATGTTATGCCTATCGTAGAGATGTAAATTTTCCAGAAAAGTTGAAGTGGCGGAAAAAAAACTGTTAAACGCTATACTTATCAAATACCAAAAAAGGCTCGAATTGAAAAGTACAAATATTACCCTAACTTGTTTATAGTGGTAAAAACGATGCATGCACCTTAACGGTGCGTATGCATCAATAGACCTGATCAGGTCTATGGACCCTTAGAAGTGATTAAACTTATAGAGTAACAGTTGTAAGCAGTTAATGTGGCATGGAAAGATTACTACTTGACAGTAAGTTTGCAGTATTTTTGATTACTTGTTTGCCATTAATTTACAATAAATTTGATACAGCATGAATTTAACTTGCACGACAAGTTAGCTGCAAATTCAAAGTGTGGTAACTTTGGCGTTTGCGTTATCCTGCTGCAGTCTTGTTATGAACTTTCGGTCTTGTCATGCTGGACTTGTTGCAACTTTGCAGGTTTTCAAAGCAAGACTTCTGCAAACTAAAAATGCTATATGGGTAATGCTCTATTGGGGAAAATATTCGGCGAACGACTTTCGTGTGATAAGGCTATAAAATGAGTTTCTAGCAGGAAGCAACTGAGCAAGCTTTCTGCTCGGTATTATAGAACTCGTCTGTGGTTTTTTTCCAGTTTTTTTCTGGAAAAATAGGAAAAGTTGGAAAAATTGTTTTTTCACAAATGTTTCTCGCAAATAAATTACATTTCTTAAGAGTAATATAGTAAATAATAAAAAATTGTTTAATTTATCAACACTAAAATCAAATTATTTTCACTTTATATGATTATATTATTAAAAAAAAAAAAAAAAAAATACAGGCAAGGCCTGCTTTTAAAAGTTTAGTTTTTCAGTCTCAGACCTTTCACAGTGGCAATTCTCACTTTATTTAACACTATTGTTTATTACATCATGTCTATGTTGAAATGA